>JBAMJV010011332.1:0-46905 GCA_037951105.1 Echinarachnius parma
CCCAACTTCCACGCCTACTACCCAACAGCTAACTCCTTCGCTGCCGTGCTGGGAGATATGGTATCAGACGCTATCTCGTGCACTGGTTTCTCATGGGTGAGACATTTTTGTTTATTTTTTAAATTTGATTTGTTTCACGTTTTGTTTATATTTTATTTACCTGCTTAAACCTATCAGTGTAATATTATCAGGGGATATTATAGTTACAAATACTGCAAGGCGCAATTGAAGGAAAACGTGGCAGAGGTCGTCCACCGACCTGTTGGACTGATGATATCAAGAAAGTATCTCGGGAAGGAATGAAGGGTGCAACACACTTGGCAGAAGGTAAAGTTGCATGGCCTGCTCTTGTGAAGACCGTAGCAGTGCTTTGCAGCGCCACCTGAGCTTGATGATGATGATGATTATAGTTTAGGTCAGCGTTTCTCAACCTTTTTTAACCCGAGGCCCACTTTGGCTCCTACAAATTTTTGGAGGCCCACCTTACAAGAACATATTTGGAAAAATTAAAAATGACAATAAAAAAAACAATAAGAAAACTGTGTGGTATCTATTTGTCAGTTGCAATGCAAAAAGACTTTCTACATACCTTCAATGGGACACTTGAGGTTGCTTATGGGAAATAAGAAAATCAAGGGGGGGGGGTGCTAAACTAAATCCGCATCACCACTGCATATTGCGAAGGAGCAAAGCGACTGAGCGGGGGGAGGGGGAGGGTGTGGGAGGGGGTGTCCCCCCTCCTACGGTAGGGAGCTTTTGCATTTTTGGACTTGAAACTGTGCAATCTGGTGCATACCTAGATAGGAAATTCTGACTTGTACTATAATGTAGGCATGGTAGGTGAACACGTCAAATATGCACCCCCAAAAATATTCGCAAAGTGACATTATACAGTTCAAACAGTGCATCAACAGCCACACTATTTATGATACAACAACATGAACATTGTATTCTAGACGTAGACAAGACCGATTCTCGAGGGAGCGAAACAATTACCGAGAGGGGGAAGGGTGATGGGAAGGTGTGATCGTAGGTTGGTGTCCGCCCGTGCACGGTAAGGGGGATTTTGCAATATTTAACTTGAAATCATGCTATCTGGTCATTCTGGTGCATACTTGGGAAGGAAATTTGACTTGACATGAAGCAAAATCTTATTGCACATCGAATAAAATCAGCCAGGACGTGGACTAGCTACCACAGAATTTTTAAAATTTCATTTTGGCCGACCTCGCGGCCCACCTGAGAGAGCTTCGCGGCCCACCAGTGGGCCGCGGCCCACCGGTTGAGAAACGCTGGTTTAGGTGATATATATTTTGGGCTCGTACTAAATAAATGATCATGGGAAACTCACACTGTACCAGAGGCCTGAGAGCATGCTTGTGGACGCAGTGTTAATATTTTCTTCAAGGGTTTCGTTCGTTAAAAATCGCCATAGAAAGGGTCAGTGCATTTCGTAAAACTTCAGCTGCAAACGCCCTTTTTTTTTTTAGAACTGGCGATATTCTGCCGTGTATTATAATACTATTTGGCTCAAATTTTAATTTGTGAGATGAATTTAACATACTTAGTGAATGTGAGTCATTTTAGCAGATGTAAACTTGAATAGTAACCCATGCGTTAATTATTGAATCATACTATGATGTACATGTGTTGGGGGAAAAAAGGGTTACAAATAAGCAGATTCCAAAATCAACCCTCTAATGGGGAAATCAGCAAGAGTACAAGAAGAAAACATGCACCATAACATGTTCCGACAATTGGGAGATAATATTCGCCCTATTATGATTTAGTATATATTATCATGCAACTTATAAATGTAATCAATGATATTTGACGGACGAATGACATCCTCTTATAAATTAAACTATTGATTTCAGATCACGAGTCCCGCGTGCACGGAGCTTGAGATGGGGATGATGAACTGGCTGGGTCGGATGCTGAAACTACCAGAGGGTTTCCTCTTCAACGAAGGCAGCCAGGGAGGCGGCGTCATACAGGTGAGGTCCAGTCATGCCACTGACGTCACTAAGGGAGAGGGGGAGGTGGTCCAATTCTGAAACTTTCAGATGATTTCCTCTACAATGAAGGGCGCCAGGGAAGCGATGTCATACAAGAATTGGAGTGGTCTAGGTCAGAGGAATTAGGGGTTATCATTGGGGCAAGTGCCCACTCTCTTGGGATTATTGCTACTATATTATTACTACTACAATGACAAATGTATTTATGATAGTTTATTTAATAATTTATCTACAGTAGTTATTAATGCACTTACATTTATTTGTGTTAATTAGTTAATCAATTAACCTATTGTTTGCTTTCATTTTCCCCAGGGTACAGCGAGTGAAGCCACCCTGGTGGCACTGTTAGCGGCCAAGATGAGAGCCATCAGACAGCGGCAAGAGGCCGATCCGAGTCTTGACCAGTATGACATCATGTCCAAGCTAGTAGCATACACGTCCGACCAAGTAAGATACTTGTACAAGGAAATTGTTTTTAGGGGACCTAATAACTGTGTTGAATCCCAAGAAGGCCTTTGCAAGATAGTAGTACATTGAAATTGCTTATGAAATTATTAGTCTTTTGGTGGAAATGTAGGTGTAGCGTATCTTGATAATTACACGCTCACAAATCCTAAGCCAAAACCTACCCATAATCTTGACACCAAATTCTTTCGTAATATCCTTAATAGCATCACAATTTACAAAACAAGATAACAATAAACCATGTTTGTTTTTTACAACGCAAATGAAATTGTTTTTACAATAAAAAATGAACCACTCAAAATATGCATATTGTATAAATTCTTTTTTTCATGAGAAAAGTCTTCTCAATAATTATTGAAGATGTCGGATTGCCAAAAGGCTTTTGAATATAAAGGACATTTTATACGGGTATTTTATTTATATTTCAAATTAATTTCAGAGCCATTCATCTGTTGAGAGGGCAACTATGATCGCCAGTGTACGGATCAGGCAGCTACCAACGGACAGCAAGGGAGCACTGAGGGGAGACGTACTAAGGAAGGCCGTGGCGGAGGACAAAGCCAAGGGACGCATTCCAGTTTTTGTAAGATATTTTTCTGTCCTCCTCCTGCTCCTCCTCCTCCCACTCTTTCCTTCCTCATCCTCATCGTTATCATCAACCCTTTATACACCACTATCATTATCATAATCATTGTCGTCTTCATCAACATCCTCATCATCATCATCCTCATCATCATCATCATCATCGTAGTCGTCTTCGTCATCAACATCATCATCATCATCATCGTCATCATCGTCGTCATAATCATCATCATCATTATCATCATCATCATCATCATCATCATCATCATCATCATCATCTGCATCATCATCATCATCATCATCATCATCATCATCATCATCCCCTCTAACTCTATCGTCATCCACAGCAACAGCAGCAGCAACATAACCCCTATGTTATCAACATCCTCATCACCATCACCGCCATCATTATCTAATAATACCACGATTATAATATAGAGTGGAGTTTTTATGCCTCCGCAACGAAGTAGCCGGAGGCATTATGTTTTCGGGTTGTCCGTCCGTCCGTACGTCCCGTTCTCGTGATCGCGTTATCTCAAGAACCGATTGACGGATTCTGACCAAACTTGGTACATGTATGTATCTTGGGAGGCCAATGATCTCATTAGATTTTGGGGTCATGAGGTCAAAGGTCAAAGGTCACAGAGCTCATTATATATGCAAAAATAGCTTGTGATCGCGTTATCTCAAGAAGGGATTGACAGATTCTGACCAAACTTGGTACATGTACAGTATGTTCCTTGGAGAGCCAATGAACTGCTTAGATTTTGGGGGTCATGAGGTCAAAGGTCACAGGGCTCATTATATGTAAAAGTAGCTTGAGATTGGAAATCTCAAGAACTGAATATCAGATTTCAATCCAACTTGATACCTGAATGTATAATAGGGAACAATTGTAGTCATTAGATTTTGGGGTCATGAGGTCAAGGTCAAGGTCAAGATCTGAAAGACAGAGTACCATCAAAATTGAGTTGACAGAATTAATTCTGTGTACATGTTGATTTGGGCTTGATATAAATAAATTGCGTAATGGCGGAGGCATCATTTTCGACTGCGCGCAGTTGAAGATCCATGTAGTTTTGTATATAACTTGCATCTGTTTATACTGGCGAACCTCTTATTATAATTACTGTACTTCTGCATATACTACCAAGGAACATAGTGCTGACGAACGAAAATATGCCTACATTATTTCTTACTTAACGTGGAAATTGCTTTGGCCACTTCTAATTGGACCTCCATGTTTGCGTTTCTTTAATAGAAAGTTATCTTATATTAACCCCTCTTTAGTTATGCGCTACATTAGGCACCACACCGTCATGCGCGTTTGACAATCTTCCAGAAATTGGTCCAATATGTAAGTTATTCAACATTTTAGTGATTCCTTTATAATGTACGATGTTATATCAAACATTTCAATGACAACATTATAGCTTGTGGTGGTGGTGGTGGTGGTGGTAGTGATAATGAATTAGTTGAAGGGATCTAGTAACTTTTTTGACAAGTGCAAAAAGTGATGCGTGGTTAATAAAATACGTATTGGTGTGATCTGATATGTAGAAAGAAATGTGTGAAAATTTTAAGTTAATTGGATGTTGTTTGGCCGAGAAATGAGCGAAAATGCAGAGTGATAGTCACTTACACATTGCACTTACTCTGTACATGGCTTACAAAGTCCCATAGATAATTAAGTATCCAAACACTTCAATCGTAAATATCTTTTTAACGAAATGGAAATGTGAAAAACCAAAAACTGTCCCATGCTTTTATTGTTAATACGAATAAAACAAGGTATGAGGGAACCGCTAGAATTCCAATTGGATTTTGAGGATTTGGACAGAGTTACTTAGTCCCTTTATAGGTGATGATGACGACAAGTATAGTATTGGGTTTCTCGGCCAATTTCGGAAACTTTTCATTCGCATTGCTAAGCGGTTCATTCAAATTCACGAAATTAAGCTGAAGGCTTAAATCTGTCGTTCAAAATTGTATTTCCTTCATTCTATTTAGCTATTCAATCAAGTAACTTAGCGCTTATAACATTCAATTTAAAAAGCACGCTACTAACATTCAATTTCGCCAACGGAATTCACGAAAGGCGGTATTACAAAATCACAAATTTGTTCGCTTTAAATTGAATAACAATTTTACGAATTAAAAACACGTTTTAAATTGAATGCAAAGAAAATGTTTTTATATGATCGTTCTATGAAATCAAATGGTACTAAAAAATGAATTTGAACAACAAAGTACAGCTGCGGTGACAATTTGTGTGGCCAACTTACGAAATTGACCGGAAAATCCTATATTGGCATGCCGTGGAGTTTAGAGGGCAGTTCGCCATTCAAAACTAGACTACCAAGTCAGTTCGCTACGCATGTAACTGAGATGTTCCTAAGATGGCACGGCGCATCTGATTCACGAATCCGAACCATCTTTACAATTAATGTTTGAAATGGAAGTGAACATAATTTTAATATATGAACAACTGAACGAACTGATGGGGTAGCTAGGGTAGGGGGGGGGGGGGGCACACCGTATGTATTTCCTTATTTTCCACTGACGTTTTTATTGTTTTGTCACATTATGTTGCCCCCCCCCCCCTCCCCCACTTCTACTGCCGTGAATTACATCAACATTTGTCGTATTTTTCTGAAATATCATTCAGCTTGCAGATTCATTCAACTTCAACCCACACAAGTTCCTCCGAGTGACCTTTGACTGCTCGGCATTGTGGGTTAAAGACAAGTCAGCGATTGAGGACTCCTTTCCTGTGAATCCAGGCTACCTCAGACACAACCTGGAGGACAAGGTCATCGATTACAGGGTCAGTCTTGGGAAAGTACAGGCATGAAAATTGTCCGCGTATTCGCGGATTTCTGCTTTTTCTCCAATCCAAACAAAATAAATAAATAAAACAAAACAAAAAAATAAATGTACAAAATTTGTTAATTTAAATTTTTTTTTTTCTTTAAAATAATCCTCTCTGCTTGCTGGTAATGATAAAAATGTTTACCCAGAGCCTGTTTTAGTATGTGTTAGGCTAAATGTTAATCCAGATTCTTATTTAAGGGTTACAAATCTCACCACAGAATGCACCAGATTGCACGATTCTGAACCCCAAAATTGAAAAATCTCCCAAACCTCCCATCGTCATAAATGTGCATGTATAGGCCGGAAGTGTGATTGAAAAGGCCAACCTTGTATAGTTGTAGTAGATAGAGTAACAGCTCTAATTTTAAAATGACAGGTGTTATTGATGAAAAGGCAATTATCTTTCATTAGTTCTCTTGAAACTAATGATGTGACTGTTGAAGCCATTTCTTACCCACAGTGACGACCACTATTTTGATCGACAACTTGATTGTCTTCCGTCATCACCATGCAAATCAGCGGTGATTATAGGCATTTTGCCACTGAATACAGGTACTTTCTGAAGCAAAATAGGATTCTTTAAACCATGGCTTCTTCTTGTTTTGTGATACTTGACATGAACAATATAATGAAGTATTAGAACAGCCTATACCCGATTGGGTAGTTGCATCGCAATAGAAAAGGTTTCATGATACCATATACAAACAAAAAAACATGCATAGGTACTTGAATAAAGTAAATACATAATTATATAACAACAAATGTGTATCTATCTGTTCGGAACTAATCACTAGCTATAGCGGGGCTGTGTTTGAATACCTACAGTTTTTGCTATACTTTATCCATCCACCTATCTATCTATCTATCTATCTATCTATCTATCTATCTATCTATCTATCTATCTATCTATCTATCTATCTATCTATCTATCTATCTATCTATCTATCTATCTCTATCTATCTATCTATCTACAGTATCTATCTATCTATCTATCTATCTATCTATCTATCTATCTATCTATCTATCTATCTATCTATCTATCTATCTATCTATCTATCTATCTATCTATCTATCTATCTATCTATCTATCTGTCTGTTTTTTCTTAAGTTTTTTTTTTACATAATTCATTATTTCTTCTCTTATAATCCAACAGCACTGGCAAATCCCCTTTGGCCGCCGGTTCCGTTCTCTCAAGCTGTGGTTTGTGTTCAGGTTATTTGGTGTAGAGAAGCTCCAGGATTATATTAGAAAGGTATGTTTCAATTAATATCATTACATCTTTTAATTTGTTGATGCCTTTGCCTTCGTCGTTCAATTGTACCTAAATATGCCTCGCATACTAGAATTATAACAGTCATATTAAATTTATATGAACAACAAAAATACATTTTAAAAAAAATTATTTTGATATAAGGACAAGCGTAATAATTATGTTCCAAGTGAACGTCGAGACATAGTTACGTAGTGTGGATTGATAGTGACTTGTGAGCGTGCAGAATGGCCGGAATAATAATATAGGATTTCTCAGTCAATTTCGTAAGTTGGCCGCACAAATTCATTTTGTGAGCATTCAATTTCGCTGATGTTGTCACTGCAGCTGTATTTGCAGTTCAAATTCGTTTTTTAGCATTCAAATTCATATAACGATCATTCAAAAACATTTTGTTTGCATTCGATTTAAAACGGGTTTCTATTTCGTAAAATTGTCATTCAATTTAAATCTAGAAAATTTGTAATTACGTAATACCGCCTTCCGTGAAATCCGTTGGCGAAATTGAATGCAATTATTGTTTCTTTTTTAATTGAATGCTAAAAGTGGTAAATCATTTGACCAAAGAGCTAAGAGCTACTAGGATATCGTGTTGGTATGGGACATAAAAAAGTATTTATCGTAATCTGTTAGCCCCTAGCTCTCTAGTGATGCATTATTCTCATAATTTGTGATTTTCAATGAAATTCTACTTTGATGTTCACTTCTTCTCATGTTCAGCAAGTGTCTCTTGCCAAGGAGTTCGAAGCTATGGTGGTCGCTGATGACCGATTCGAGATCGTTGCTGAAGTCGTGCTGGGGCTTGTTTGCTTCAGATTGAAGGTAATTGTCAGATTACATGCCGTGTTGCCATTTCATTTTCATTATGAATGATTATTATGTAAACAAATGTAATAAACAAAGTGGAATAATATGATTCAACCTTTATACAAATTGTTACTCTTGAAATTGCTATAATAAACAAATGAATAAGCTTATTTCCTTACTTGCTCCTGTACTTGCTCCTGTACAGAGGCGCCGATTCGTTTGGAAAACACAATGCATGGGGGGGGGGGGGGGCGAGCATTGTTTGTGAACAATGCTCTGCCTCCCCCCCCCCCCCCCCCCCCCCCCCAATGCATTGTGTTTTCGGATGGGCTCGGCGCGCCTGCTTCCTGTTATATACAATAATTTCAGTAAGAAATACCATAAGGATATTATGCGATTCAATTCATCGACATGTCATCATCATCATCGTCATCAGCATCGTCATCTTCATTATCATTATCATCATCATCATCATCCTCATCGGCATCATCATCATCATCATCATCATCATCATCATCATCATCATCATCATCATCATCATCATCATCACCATCATCACCAAAGCCTGGAAAGGTGAAAAAAAAAATCATCATCACCATTATCTTGCATGTTTCTTTCATCCTTGCCGACATTCTATTCATGTTTCCGATGTCATCAACGCCAACGCCATCCTCATCGTTGCCGTTATTCTTATTGTTGTCACCAGGGTTCAGACGAGCTGAACAGGACGCTGCTCGATCGCATCAACGCCGGCGGCAAGATCCACATGGTAGGGTCGGTGCTCAAGGGGACGTTCATGCTCCGGATGGCCGTGTGCGGGTCGAACACCGAGTCGAGACACATGACGCACGCCTGGGACGTCATCTCGCAGCTGGCGACAAAACTCCTGGTGGAGACGACTAACGGGGAATTGGACAAATAAGTTCAGGGTGGGGAGAATAAGGGGAAACCGAACAAACATTCTGGTAGAGACGACTAATCGAGAATTGAATAGATAACTTCTGGTATATAGGGACGACTGACGGACAACTTCGACTAAATGTCGACATCCTAGCGGAAAAGATTAATTTTGAATATCATAAAACTCTTGGTGGGGACGACTAAAAGAGAATTGGACAAAACATCAGGGGGGTGTTTCACAAAGATCCTAAGTTGAACTTAACTCTAAGTTGAACTTAACAATTATGGAAAGCCATTAGTTTCTTTGAAAATTTGTTGTAAAAACTCTTTTAAAAGGCATAAAATGTTGATTTAAAAAATCATAATACAATTTTTATTATAGGAGATTCCAGGTTCTTCATGTAATATTTATGAAAAGTCTAAAATACTTAATTTTTTTATTTTGAATATATTTAATTGCAAGGCTACAAATGGCTTCCCCTAATAGTTAGGTCCAACTTAGGTTAGGTCCCCCCCCCAGGAGTGGGCGACGAACGAAACATTTTACAAAACTTCTGGTAGGGACGACTAATTGATGATTTGACAAAACCTCGGGCAAAGGAGACAAACAACAACTTTTGATTTTGAAACCCCGGGATATTTGAAAAATATGATTCTATTGATCATTTTAAGATTGCTTTACAGACCCACTTGTTCAATATTTATGTTTTTACTTGGAAACTCATTATTGCGTTTTATAAATTTTGGTTCTCTGTCTATCTTTTCCGCTACGGCCATAATGTCATGCTCACGCTTTGTGTTATGCGCTTTATAAAGATGTATAATTATCATTTATATTATTAATTACAGTTTCATTCACATCCAAACACATTGCAATTAGAAGTTCCGAACATGATTCCGTTTGGCAGTTCAGCACCTCGTTCAATAATCAAGTAGAATGTGAATTGTATCGTGAATGTTTAAATTACCCAGACGATATAGGTAAACAGGGGAAGCTAGTTATAAAGAGCGCAGATAAAGCAAATCCTTCTTAAAATAAGTACATAATCTGTTGGTCTAAGCTCTTGATATTCTTTTGTTTGATGTTATCCGAATAATAACGATATACCTAATATAGCAAGGTAATACTCTTGGTCCCATGGTCTTTGTTATTACGAGGCTCCACTGTAATATATCTAATATTTTCGAAGATCACACATCCCAAAGTGCAGAATATGCAAGAAGTTTATTCACCATGTTACAAAATGAAAATGCAGTACAAGACATATAGATGTGACGAAGATACATTTAAGACATCGTGTTTTTCTCAATGATAAACATTAACAACTGTTTACTTTTATAAGTGTATGTAAACATAATGTAATCAGATACAAATATGTTCTCCACATCATATCTCCAACCAGTATTCAAAGAAAAAACACCAACAACATCAATAATGACATCACATTATGTATTTTTGTATTATATTTTCTTTAATATGAAAATGCATTGAGAGAAAATTTACTATTTTATTGGTATTTTTGCATAAAGTTCATGTTTCATGAAGGTTATGAAAATTAAAGGTCTTTTTATAAGATACTGTAAGATTGACTCATCGCTTTTCTGTATGATGATGACAATGGCGATGTTTGATGATAAATGTTCACGATGACAATGGCAATGGTGATGATGATGATGATGATGGTGATGATGATATTGGTGGTGATGATGATGATGATGATGAAGATGCTGCTGATGGTGATGGTGATGATGTCTCACGATGACGATGACAATCGGGATTGGCGCGATTTAAATCGATTTGATTTAAATCGCGATCAATTTTGTTTAAAATCACCGATTTAAATCGCTGTCATAGACTTGTGTGTTGTAGAAAATATGTTTTGTTTTTGTTTTGTTTTTAATGTATTATGTTATAAATATTTCAATCTAGATGAATTGTAATATATTTACCCCCCAGTTATGCTTAAAATACAACAAAATAATTAAACAATTGCCAACTTGCCCAGGGCTAGTAATAATTAATATTGGGCAAGTAAAACTACATAAATGGTCTAATTTGGTTGCCCGGTTGCCGATAGGGCAGCTAAGGTGATCAAAATATACAAGTTAAGTTAAGTTAAAGTCTTTCCCGTACCAATGTTGGCACATAAGGCGGCGCCTATCTCCGTTTCAATAGCCCTAGGCCACACGTCTACTAAATGTAGCGAAAGTTACAGAAGGGGGCTAGTCCTCTGGCAACTCGTGTGATTAACTTTCCCATCTCCATTCTATAAATGCCGAGTGTCTGGCTAGAAGGCAGAAGGTATCATTTTTAAAGTCTTTGGTATGACCCGGTCTGGGTTCGAACCCGGGACCTCCCGTGCATGAGGCGGACACTCTAACCGCTAAGCCACCATGCTCGGTAAAATATACGAGTGCAAAGCTGTAATTCCTAATGTTTATATCTCATCTAGAAGTAACAGGGCAAGTACACTTTCTGTTTGTGCAAGTAAGATCAAACAATACATGATTTTACTTTCACGAGTAGGGTAGTAGAGATAAAGGTTTGTAGTGTGTCGAGGCTGAACACAATCATAAAAATCGCTCTTAGGTTTTAAAAATCATAAAAATCAATTAAAATCATAACAAAATCATGAAAATCATACAAATGTAAATTTACAAAATTCGATTTGTGTTTCGTACTAACCCAACCCTGGGTTAAGAGTTTATTGAATTGAACAAAACCCTGGTACAAAATGATAAATACAAAGTAATACAAAAAGTACACAAAATCGATGATTAGCATATTTTTTCCATCTCGGTCGTTTCTTTCAATAGTTGTCATGCACTGTTATAGTCTACGGGGAAACAAAATGATTGAATCGCACACATATTAAATGCATTTTGAAGAAAACAAAAAAAACATATGATTTAAATTTTAAAATCGCGATTGAAATCAAATAAATCGATTTTTAATTTGTTTTAATATTTTTAAAATCACGATTTTTTTCCCAACCATGATGATGATGATGATGGTGAGGATGATAATGATGATGGTGATGATGGTGATGATGATGATGATGATGGTGATGATAATTATGATAAAAATGTCTGATGTCCATCATGATCATGCTAATGATAGTGGTGTCGGTCGTTATGGTAAGGGTAGAGATGCCATTGGATCATGATGATGATGTCGGCTATAGTGAATAGTTATTTAAAATGATGATAATGTTGGCGATAATGAGAGGAACCCACTTAATTTACATATTAAAGTCAGAATTGTTTGACATGTACTCAATACTCAGCTTCGAACGACAAATGTCCACCCCTTTCCTCTTCCACACTTCTTCTACCCCTCATCTCACTCCAGCCCCCTCTTCCATGTCTCTCATAGCTACCTAATCCATCCCAAAACCTCTATCTTCTTTATTGTTAATCCATGGTAGGCTAATCATATCTTAAGCCGGGATCAAAGTAGAATTCGTATGACATTTAGCATGATTTATGTTTTTTTTTTATTTATAGTAAACCAAAATACAAATCAGCTTCTTGACGATGCCTTTTGAATGAATGAGCGGGGGTACGCCTCGTTCATCTCATAACGCGCTCATTATTGACTCAAAGCGTGTTGATGTCAGTGGCGGATCTACGGGGGGGGGGGGGGTTAGGGGGTTTAAACTCCCCCCCCCCCCCTTGGGCTGCCAAGTGAAAATGTGATGTGCATAGAAAAACGCCGTCATGTGTCCAGACCCACACAGTATCCGCATCGTCATTGGGTCAAACCCCCCCTTAGCAAAAAGCTAGATCCGCCCCTGGATGTCATCCCCTAGCCCCGCAGATATTACGTAGTCCCGTTGCTCATACGTGCGTGAGTGCATCATCGATATGAACAAGCTGGATACAGTATACAACTTTTTTTTAAATGAATGAATGAATAAATGAATGCATGAATGTATGAATGAATGAATGCATGTAGCATACATGCATGAATGAACGAACGAACGAACGAACGAACGAACGAACGAACGAACGAACGAACGAACGAACGAACGAACAATCAACATGTAACATGTAACATATATAACATTATAAAAGCAATTAACCATTCATACATTTCTGTTGGACTTTCTATTGGTCCCATAGAAACCAATAGAGACAAACATGAATTTATTGGAGTCCATCATGATTTTCGACCTGGTAAAGAGCTATGATGAACGAACGAACGAATAAAAACGAACTAACGAACGAAGATTCAAAATGTAACAAACATATTATTAAACAAGCAATCAACAATTCATCAAAGAGCTAGCAAATTACTACACGTAATAAAAGGCTGTAGAGGAGTTCATGCCCATAACGTTATTTCACTCGTATCCATTCTATACCCATGACTGGAAATCATGACGGGATCAAAGTAGAATTCGTATGACATTTAGCATGATTTATGTTTTTTTTTTATTTATAGTAAACCAAAATACAAATCAGCTTCTTGACGATGCCTTTTGAATGAATGAGCGGGGGTACGCCTCGTTCATCTCATAACGCGCTCATTATTGACTCAAAGCGTGTTGATGTCAGTGGCGGATCTACGGGGGGGGGGGGGGGGGGGGGGGTTAGGGGGTTTAAACTCCCCCCCCCCCCCCCTTGGGCTGCCAAGTGAAAATGTGATGTGCATAGAAAAACGCCGTCATGTGTCCAGACCCACACAGTATCCGCATCGTCATTGGGTCAAACCCCCCCTTAGCAAAAAGCTAGATCCGCCCCTGGATGTCATCCCCTAGCCCCGCAGATATTACGTAGTCCCGTTGCTCATACGTGCGTGAGTGCATCATCGATATGAACAAGCTGGATACAGTATACAACTTTTTTTTAAATGAATGAATGAATAAATGAATGCATGAATGTATGAATGAATGAATGCATGTAGCATACATGCATGAATGAACGAACGAACGAACGAACGAACGAACGAACGAACGAACGAACGAACGAACGAACGAACGAACGAACGAACAATCAACATGTAACATGTAACATATATAACATTATAAAAGCAATTAACCATTCATACATTTCTGTTGGACTTTCTATTGGTCCCATAGAAACCAATAGAGACAAACATGAATTTATTGGAGTCCATCATGATTTTCGACCTGGTAAAGAGCTATGATGAACGAACGAACGAATAAAAACGAACTAACGAACGAAGATTCAAAATGTAACAAACATATTATTAAACAAGCAATCAACAATTCATCAAAGAGCTAGCAAATTACTACACGTAATAAAAGGCTGTAGAGGAGTTCATGCCCATAACGTTATTTCACTCGTATCCATTCTATACCCATGACTGGAAATGCATTGTCCATTGGTAACCCAAGCGTACCAATAGCGTTCCAGAGATATATCTCGATGGTTTGCTCTCGCCTTGCGAACCCATACACTAGCTGAGATTGATAAATCCGCCAGCCCGAAGAAGATAATTAATAATCATTCATCTCCAGTCGGCCTTCCAATGCTGCTACCATCTTCTCGTTCCGTTCTGTCTATGGAAACTCAGTGAGCTCAACAGGTCGCCGTAACTGTATAAGAAATATATACATAATTTGCGAGATTGGTTGAATAGTCCATCCATTGTTATACTCTATCCATCCATTGTTCGTGATTGTTCAGATAAGAGAGAGAATCATATTATCATCGTATCTAGTTCTATCTCGCGAACGCCGCGCGTGAACTCAAAATCTCGTTTCACTGTTTTAGAGAGCAGATAGATGTATGCAGAAAGCGACACCGTGTGAATGTTCACACATCCAATATCGACACTTCATTTAACAAAAAGAACTGGGATTCAACACGATTCTATTTCTAGTGGAACTGAAGGTAAGCTCGCAAATTAATGTTAATGTTATCATTAATTTTGTGCCACAGATTAGTATTTATGTGTTGTTAACCATATATGCTTTGTTTAGCGTTTATTGTCAATCATAATAAATGGTCATAATTATATAATGGTGTTTTTTTCCCAACTATTATTATAGTTTGTCTTTTTCGTTAACTTTTTGAATGTTTGTTGCCGCATAAAATGTTAATGGATTCTTTAGCCCATTATTATTACCTCAATGATCTCCATTATTACCTTGATTCATGATTAAACTGACACTTGAATTTACAAAAAATGGCAAGGGCCAGTGACATACATGTAGAGGCATATTTTGTTTAAATGATTTCTTTTTTCAAGACAAGTTGGCATTCAATCGATATCATTATTACAGTGAATATATCATGATTGTCTATAGGCTTATATCTCGTGAACGTCGCGTAAAATAAAACTAACTTGTGAATATGGAGTAATATATTTAGGGGACATAATTATAAGGGACAAGGGGGCATAATGCCCCTTCTTATGTTGATTATGCCCCCTTACACACTCTGGGCTACAATAAATATATAAAGAAACACATTAGCATTAATTATATTCAGTTGAGCACATGCTGCTCTTCTAATACATGAATAGAAACCCGTCTCCCGACTTTGCTTCCCTTGTGTTGGTTGACCCACCACTGTTAACCCATCGCCTATGAGGACATGATGAGTTATGTATTAATTCTATGGGAATTGAAACATCTTGTAGAAAACTGGTATTAGTGGTAAAGAGGAACAGAGATTCAGCCTTTGTTTGTGTGCGCCTAGACGTATATAATACGGTATAAATTATAGTATATGGCTTCTACTATTACGTAATTGCTACTCAAAATTGCTTCATTTTGGTATTGAGGGTAGATGCGATGTTTGATAGTAGCCTATACTTACCATGCTTACCCACGCGAATAAAATGAGTATATACAATGTTACGGCAAATATCTTGTTTGGTAGGTATTATATTTTTGTTTACATCAATCGACAGAGGAATCATACCGTAAATGTTTGAATAGAAGCGCTATGGTACATGGCTCTGTAAAATAGCGTCATCTGAGTCCAAAAGTATGAAGTTTCCCGAGACGTTGAACGCAATTTAAATGTGAATGATAATGAATATTGATGATGAATAATGACTACTAAATGTAAGTTGGTTTACAGGTAGCTTGCGATTGAAATAAACGATTGTATAAAAAAGGGTATTATATAACAGATTACTGATTCAAATTCCTTAATAGATGTTCAAAGCCACCACTATCAACAAAGGCTAATTTAAATGGGGCCTATATAGACCTCTCTTGCAGGTGGGAAAACATTTACGTTCCGAGTAAAATTTGCATTGGGAGGTATACATGAGATTAGTGTTTCGCATCCACACTTTCCTTGATTTAAGTATTTATGGAGAAAATAGTCAGCCTCCATAAAAATTGATTATCAGCTCCGTCACTAAATTTCCTAGACTCCTTGATTGTCTAAAATGAGAATTGCGGACAACAAATATTTACATCGGATATGAAAACATTATAGGTGAAACTTAAATGTGCTAATAATATCACACCGCATTTCTATCTTTGTAAAATTTGATCTATGTACATACAAAAATGATGTCTAGGTTAGGGTTAGGGTTTGTTCTTGTCGAGCCCACCATAGGTGGAGGGAGACTAAGGGATTCAAATTGCGTCCGTCCGTCCGTCTGGTTGTCCGTCCGTCTGTCCGTGACGCTTACGAAAATTTTAATAACTTTCCAACCCTGCATCTGTTTGTAACCAAACGTGATTGGTAGATGCCCTACATTGGCCTCCATGATATTCTGGGGTCAAAGGTCACATAAGTAGGTCAAAGGTCAAATGAGGTCAATTGCGCGCAAGTGGGCGAGACACTTTACGGCTATCGCCTTGTTTGGATTGTTTTTGTTAAGAATGGTATAATGATCAATTATTATTAGTGCATTTTTATATTCATATGAATTTCCCGAGTTGAGCATAGGGATACTCATCTTCGAGAAGGCATGCCCTTAGTACAGGAATATAAGAAATAACAACAAAACACTGTTTATATTCATGCAATAACGTTAAGACTGGAGGCACAATAGAATCACGAACGTGTCTTTCTTGAATTCCATCTATGATTATACAATATCATGGATTCTTGAATAAAGGCTGTTATTGGCAACAATTAATGCTTGCCCGCTCTCCATTCAGCTTGCCTGGCGGAATAGCAGCTGACTGGTGCAAAATTTGGTCTTTAAATGATTAACAAAAGACAAGCAATGATTCGCTAAGTACTTATTCACGATCCCATTGTATGACAATAGATGGAATAGAATTTTCCCCTGCTTGAATATCAAGTTAAATCGGACATCATTGAATTTCTTTCGTTAATCGTTGACAGAATACATTCTGCACCGTCAGCTGCTATTTCGTCAAGCAAGCTGAATGTATGTCGGGCAAGCATCAATGGTTGCCAAGAACAACCTTTATTTACGATTCATTTAAGGTATCATCATATGGAATAAAAGAAAGAAACATTCGCGATTCTAGTAAACGATTCGCTCGTTTTTGTTTTCTATATACTGAGCTGAGGGCACGACTTCTCGATGATGATTATATACTATATTCAACTCTGGGGATTCATCTAAATATACTGTTACATAGTAATTGAATTAATATCGGGTGTTGATATTCTATTGTCTGCATGGAGTCTAAATCTCCTTAAAGACCTAAAAAATGTAACATTGAATTTCATATACATTAAGATGTTGACTTAATTTATATATGACTCTTGTTGATGAGACCCATCATAATATCCAATGTGTTATTGTTTGCCATTCATTTGACATTTCATTTTTTAAATATCTTACCCTCTTGCTAAGTACTATCTATTTTCTTCATAAACACTCAGACCAAGGGAAGTGCGAATGCGAAAAGCTACTTACAAGTATATACTTCCCAATGAGCACGTAAAGCGAAACATTGTGTTTCCACAATCATGCAATAAAGATAATAGTCCCGATACAAGACTCCCCATTCATATTAGCCTTTGTTAATAATGGCTTAGAACAGCATTATAGTAAGGAATTCGAATCAGTAATCGCTTATATAATACGCTTTTTGATACAATCGTTTATTTAAATCGCAAGCTTCCTGTAAACCAACTTACATTTAGTAGTCATTATTCATCATCAATATTCATTATCATTCACATTTAAATTGCGTTCAACGTCTCGGGAAACTTCCTACTTTTGGACTCAGCTGACGCTATTTTAAAGACAACGTACAGAGCCATGTACCATAGCGCTTCTATTCAAACATTTACGGTATATAAAATGACCAGTTAGGTTAGTCGTTTTGCCCTTAGTTTTAGTTCATAACAAGTTATATGAGGTCAAAATGGATGACCGGAATACACCACTTCCATGTTTCTGTTTTGATATGACTACTTGCTCTTCCTTTCGAAATTTCTTATGTTACTACAAGTATGTGTGTTATTTGTTTGTCTGTTTGTTTGTTTGTTTTCTATTTAAAAAACCAATACATGTCTATATAAAGTCAAGTCTAAATCACATTAAACCAGTTGATAGTTTTAACATACACTCTAACAAAATAACTAGTCAAAATGACCAGAAACCTATTCAGCCGGGCACCTGCACTATTTATAGTCAAAATGATCCGGAAAATCTAGTCAAATACATTGATGTTCTAATTTTATATTGCCTTTGTATACAGAAAAATATATTGAAATTATACTCAATAACGTGAAAACGCTGTTGAGTATAATTTTAGATTATTTTTCTGTATAAAAAGGCAATATTTAATTAAAACATCAATGTATTTGACTAGATTATCCGGATCATTTTGACTAGAATAGTGCAGGTGCCCGGCTGAATATGTATCTGGTCATTTTGACTAGTTATTTTGTAGAGTACGCTAATACTGTTGATTTTTCAAAATGTAGTGTCAGAGTATGTCGAGCTGCAGTATAATAGACATGTACTGCATGCATATTGCAGTGAATTATGATGATAATCACAACAATTATCACAATTAAAGCTGAAATGAAAACACAATCAGTCTGGGCCCCGTTGGAGGAAGAGATACAATCGATTGTAAATTACAATTAATTGTAAGTCAGAAAAATTGCGCATTTCAACTAATCAGATTTGCGCATTTAGCCACATGATCTATATATAACTTACATTTTTAAAATTGCAACTTTACAATCGATTACATCTCTTTCTGCAACGGGACCCATGTATGAAAATGTGATATAACGAACAAACGATGGGAACATTTGGAATTCACATCTTTGTTTGTTCAATCATTGTGTGAAATAGGCGCTAAAAGTCGATCTCATACGAATTACATTTACTTTTGGTTGCTTAAATGATGGGCATATATGATTTTTAAAATGATTTTCACATAATTACAAGACATAATTACAAGTTAATTCAGTCATTAAGAATTGCTTGTCATGTTTTATGTAAGTATCAACTAACCATCAAGAGTTTCGCTAAACAATGATGGGGTCATTTCTTATCTAAACCCCCAAAATCTGTATCGCCATCATTGTGATATGGTATGAACATATCATAATGTATCGTGCCTATTTAGCATGTTTAGTCAGATTTTGTGATACGCGTAATCATTTTGGTCATTTTTCTGTGGACTTCGTTTCTGAATGCAAATAGATGACAGATAAGAGTGATCATTCTTTGACTTGGAATTAATTTATGATGCATGACAATAATACTTACTTTGACAATCTCCTTTAATCTAACCCATCTTTTAATTTAGTTGGCATACAATAATCCTGCTGATGAGATCCAATTGATTCGGCCTCTGTCAGTAGTTCTATTCAGCCCGTCGCGTTGGCTGTCCGTGGAGGTGTCGCCCATTACGTAATAAGAACCCACCCACACCCAAGGCATCATCATCATCCTCCAGCCGAGTCGTCGTCATGACAACCTCGGATGACTTCCGCGTGTGGGGCAAGGAGATGGTGGACTACATCTCGGCCTACCAGGACGGGATCGAGGAGCGACCGGCCCTGGCACAGGTGTCTCCCGGCTACCTGCTGGACCAGCTGCCCAGCGACGCCCCCCTCAAACCAGACGACTGGAAGGAGGTTATGGGGGATGTGGAGCGCCTTATTATGCCCGGGGTATGTATTTGTATTTGTATTATTATTATTATTATTATTTGTTAGTTTCTAGGGGGGGGGGGGGGGAGTGAGGAGGGAGAGATCTTCATTATTTTCAGGTCTAATGACTGCAGTCAAGTTCAGGATAATAATCTTGGACATCGAGGTTATAATTGTTCTTTGTCAGCTATCGGCGTATGAAAATTCGTTTCTGAATGAGACAAATATAATACCTACATTGGACGAAAATATTTTCAAATCAATAGAGATTACAGAAATGTCGAATTTTTAGAAGATTCGAATAAACAAATTTATATTTTAGAAACAGAAAACCCCTCGCATCCATCAATTTGATCTATATAGTCCAATAATTTTGACACAATAATCGATGAAAATTATATGGGAACCGTCTTTAAAAGATAATGAAATACATACAAGAGTGTGCTCCCCATAGTGAGCGCCCCCCCCCCCCCCCCCTCCCCACTCATTTCGACTACGCTACACCACTATAGCTGCAAATTTCCTGTCTTTATGTTGAGAGAAAGTGAAATTTAATTCGGGACAAGATGGTGTGTATACAGTGGGGTAGCGTGGTCAGACTGATTGGGGGGGGGGGGGGCACGCAAAATTATTGGGGGGGGGGGGGCACACCTTATGTATTTCTTTGCTTTTTTCAAAAAATGGCCCCTTATGCTTTCTATTGTTTTTTTCAAAATTATTGGGGGGCACAGGCCCCCCGTGCCCCCCCCCCCCCCCGTAGCTACGCCACTGTGTGTATAGTCAACTCGGGCTGTGTCAACAGAATGGAAGAACTTGCAAATATTGAACTAGCACCGCGCGTTATTGGCTGTATATTAAACAAGTATATGAAATGGCGGTTTACCCATACCGAGAAAAAGAGTCGCTTTATTAGGTCTCTTTATAACATCTGTTAAAGGCCAAGTTGAGTTTTGGTAATTTCCAAAGTGCCCCCCCAACATCGATTGTAACGGATTTGGTTGATTTCAATTCCATATGAAAGATCATCGAAAAAAACATGGGAAATAATAATAATTTCCATTCAAATGCTCTAATTGTTGTGAAATTTGCTTTCAAAATATCATATAAAAGTGGTTGACGCCCGGGTATCACTTTTTAGAACCGCTAGTGCGAGGCACTAGCATTCTATGTTCTCCTAATAACAGACTGAAACCAAATATTTGTGTGCACGCTAATTGTGCTTAAAACTATACATATGATACGGTACTTACCAGCAATTTACTCTCCAATATGTGATCCAACTACCGGGTGGATTAAGATTATGATTTTTCCTTCCATTCCGCAAAAAATCAGTGATATATGCGCCTCATGGACCAGTCTCTCCGTGTGTTAGCGCGACTGTGAACGAAAGGCGAACGAATGCGAATGGGGCTTGCGAGTTGCGTCAACGGCAGTGTTGGAGTCATACTTCTATGGTTGCGATACATAAATACACGTACTACTGTATAGTATTACCGCACACAGTGTCTGCACTACAGTCCCGTATTACCGCACACTGCACTATACAGTCCCGTATTAGGACCTACAACGCTAGTGCTTCGCGCCGAGTTAATTTGACACTTCGAGTTGTAACGGCTCTTTTTGAATGATAACAGGGGTTTTACTTTGTCGTTTGTAATTGTGTATACTTTTCGAGCATGGTGAAGTTATAACTATTAGTTTGTATCGTAATCGTGCAGGTTTTGGTTACTAAAGTTAAGTTTGACCAATACTCAACTATCCCTTTAACATGCACTGACGCCATTATAAAATGATGTAATTTCTGCACCAAGTGTGCCGAGACCGCATGGTTCACAATTTATGTTGTTATCTGGGAGTGTACTTATTTGAAGGAAATAAGGGTAAATCAGTCTTACAAACTAAAGTATGCTTGGTGAACAACAACGTCATTTGAAGATGTTAATTAGTTACACATTCACATTTTCATTTAAAGGGACAAGCTCTCTTTTGCAAGCCAAATTTCAAAAGTTGCTAGGTTATTTTCTTATATGAAAGAAAATATCATGTAACAGCATGCCTTAAAAAATTAGGGCTTGAAATCTCTTTTTCGTGGAGTTATATCCTCAAACTAATACAACGACATCCAGCGTTTAATTGTGCATTATACGTGTATTCACTCGGTCAGAAATTTCGCACACAGATTCCACGGAGTACCACGTTGCTGTGCATGACCCCTACGTGACCCGCGCTAGCTACGTGACCCGCGCACAGATCAACGAACGGCATACGCGAATACTAAACAAAATAACCAAACCTCGCTTAAACTGACTACATGTAATGATATATTCTTCATTTTTGAGATCTTTTTCCGTGACATACCTTTACAAATGTCGGCTTCACAATACCTTTACAAGAATAAGTACAATATTGTTGTAATATTATGCTAAATCAGTTAAACTCCTTTATTGCCGATATACAGTTTGATGGAGGGACGCATTCGTTTTTCATTCGTAGAATCCAAATTACAGGGCTGTTCGATCTGATTTTGTTTGTGAGTGTTACATTCATCCCCATCCGTCAACTGGAAACTGTTCAGACGATTTGTAAAAGAGGGCTTGTCCCTTTAATAAACAAATTGTGATAGGAAAGCATGTCGATGTTTCCTCTTGTCTTTCGAAGTATACAGTTATATTTTCGATATCACGAAATGATACAGGACGGTTTGATTTTCAGTCGCGGAAAAAATAAAACATGTTGCTGAAAGAAAAAAAATCATGTATGGAGAATTCAATCCGTTCACACGTTCATATACTTGCATTGTATAGAAATTCGGTGTTCTCATTTTTTGCGAGCGAATAAATACCCGACTAAATCGATAACAGAAGCCGAGATGAGTGTCTGGAAGCGATTGAACTTGTCAATGCGTTTCGATTAATCACAGGCCAGTGGGGAAGCTGAAGGAGTAAAAACAGTGGCGTACGGGACATTTTCGAGGGCGGGGTTTGAGGACTTTTGGTCAACTTGAACAAACGTACTCACAATGGTCATGATGGTATTAGCGATATGATTTTTGCCCAGATATTTGACCAAACATTGGCAATTTCAAAACCATCTGGGTATATGATGTCTGTTTGTGTGAGTGAGTGGTGGGGGAGGGGGGGGGGGGGGGGTGAGTTGAACACCCCCCAAACAAATTAAATAAATAAATAAATAAAAAATAGAAGGGAACATTGAAATAAAAGATTTTGGTTAAAGGTTATTTATAAATCAAGCATTGAGTATTGATATATGAGTTATAGTGCCTTTAATATGATTATTGTTAATCAGAAAGAAACGCATATAATTATTCCACCCCAAAAACAGTCTTTGTATACCAAAGAGATAACAGTTATGAAAATTGATAAATAAACGATGACAAAAAATAGAACGAGAGAGAGAGAGAGAGTGATTGGGAGAAAAAGTCTACAACAAACAAGGAGAGACTGGTACATATATAGAAACAGAAGATTATAATTAGAAAAACAGAGACAGGCGAAAAGCCGCGTTTCTTGTCCCATATGAATACGTCGGTGGACGTGTACTTCTACTGAAGATTCGAAGTAATTTGAACGGAGCGCAATTCATTGATTCTACGACACAAGTATATCACCCGCAGTCCGGATCAATATAAAGTGGGCCTCTCTGGCGGGTAATTAACTCGCTCAAGACGGATTAATTTCAGTAAAACACGCAATCCCCATAGGCTTCCAGTGCGAGATAATTACGGGACACAGGTCTCAGTGGGTTAATTATTTTCATAGGCGCTGCTTGGTTATTAATAGAATGCGAGGTGTCGGGCGCTTTATTCAAGACGCGCGAAAATTAAGGGTTTAGACTGTTTCTAGCGCAGCATGAATGCACGCCCAAAAATAGTGGTGTATATAGCTGTGGCCGGGGTAGGGTGGGGAGGGGGGGGGGGGGTGGAGAGGGACACGCCCCCCCCCCTAAAAATAATTTGAATAAAACAACAAGAAAATAAAAGGGGAAATCCTCACAAAATAGAGAATTTCAAAGAGTGTCACTCCCAATAATTTGACAACAAACGATAATTAAATTATGGGGTAAATCATTGAGAAACTAAGAAATGAATTGAGTGTTCCACCAATCAATCGCATGCCCCCCCCCCCCCCCCCCCAATATTAATCCGATCACACTATACGCCACTGCCCGCCGAGATATGAATGTGACTATGCCGTGATTTATATTGATTGGTAGCAGACGTACGGCAGATAATTATCATTATCAGGAGCAATTGTTCGTGTAATGTTGACAATTATGAAGACATGTTCATCGATTCTGAGAACACAGTATTTGTGCGTACAACAACAGAGAAAATAATGACGTGAATTGTTACTGCATGCCTAAGAATGTATCGGCGCAGTCTTAGCATAATTATAGAGTGGTAATTCTGATTGAGGGCATATTGAACTATATTATTTGGAGGCTATACATTCACGACGATTGTTGTTGTTTTATAAAACTATTGGTGTATGCATGACCATTTATCTTTACAAACTATAGCACAAGTTGGCAATAAATCTAACAGTGATTATGGAAAGACCGATATAATTACCCATTTAAAAAAAGAAAAGCAATAGACTTACTGAAACGTTCCCTACAAAGGTCCATATTAGGGACCCATGCAGAGTGGTATATCTTTAAAATCCTACTTACACAAAAGAAATAACGAATCTCGAAAATTAATGAGGATTTAGGATTCAGCAATTGAAACCTTACCGAGCCTGCATACGGTAATTAATAACCAGCTGGCGGTGCAATTAAAATACACGCGTTAAGCAGGACTGTGTTTATGCTACACACGTGTTACACGACTTGTTAGTTGCCACAATACGTTACGTAACAGCTAGGTAAACAATTCAAATCACCTAGGCGACATTTTAAAAATATATTAATCAATTCTGCATTTTTTTTAAAATTCATAATTAATTGTAAACAATCATTCAAAATGATTGAACAAAATAAACTTCAGGCAAAAGTTTGATTACATTATTAGTTTACATAAACTGTTGCGATAAATCATTTTAATATCCACAATTTGATTTATGGATAGATATATTACAAATATATTTATTTATTTACAAATATTCAAGGTTCCCCCATCAAACATTTCAAATTTAACTTGTTTACCCTGTATAATTTACAATAATTATTTAATCGACCGGGAATGAGATGGCTGAGAAGGGATTAAAAAAAGAAATGTGTGAAGTGGCAATGTTTTTTTACGGAGGAGAGGGGTCTTCCCTTCGTAATTATAGCGTATATCGTTAAACTTATTGTATAAGCTCACATTACTATTTGTCTTCAAAGGATTGTCCTGGTATATGGGTCCAAAAGTGGGACGTTCCACTTGATATGAAAACTGATGATGGTGGATAATAAATAACAATGTCGGTTTAAAAAATCAATTAGTGTATGCATTTTGTTTATTCATGTATTTATTGTATCATTAGTATCATTATTTTGCTTCATATTCAGGTAACCCACTGGAATCACCCCAACTTCCACGCCTACTTTCCAACAGCTAACTCCTTCGCTGCCGTGCTTGGAGATATGGTATCAGACGCCATCTCATGCATCGGTTTCTCATGGGTGAGACATTTTTAAAATTAAATTTGTTATTTGTTTCACGTTTTGTTTATATTTTATTGACCTGCTTTACAGCTATCAGTCTAATTATCAGGTGATAATATTGTATAGTTTAGGTGATATATATTTTGGGGTCATACTAAATAAATGATCATGGGACACTCACACTGTACCCGTGGCCTGGGAGCATGCATGTGGACGCAGTGTTAATGTTTTCTTCATTGGTTTAGGTCATTAAAAATCGCAATAGAAAGGGTTAGCCCACAGCTCAGCTTTTCGTAAAACTTCGGCCGACGCACAGGGACTGATACAAAAAGAGTTGATAACTGCCTTTTTTTTTTGAACTGGCGATAGTCTACCGTGTATTATAATACTCTTGGGCTTGAATTTTAATTTGTGAGATGAATTAAACATTAGTCCACTTGCAACGATAACCCATTGGTTAATTATTGAATAATCTATGATGTACATGTGTTGGGAAAAAAGGGTTACAAATAACCGAATTCCACAATATAACCCTATCATGGGAAAATCAGCCAGAGTACGAGTAGATAACATGCAACATAACATGTTCCGATAATCGGGAGATAATATTCGCCCTATTATGATTTAAAATTATCATGCAACTTATAAATGTAATCAACAATGTTTAACGGACGAATGACATCCTCTTTTAAATTAAACTACATGTATATATTTTAGATCGCGAGTCCCGCGTGCACGGAGCTTGAGATGGCGATGATGAACTGGCTGGGTCGGATGCTGAAACTACCAGAGGGATTCCTCTTCAACGAAGGCAGCCAGGGAGGCGGTGTCATACAGGTAGGTTCGAGTGGCATCATCACAGGGGATGAGGGGGTCTTCATGAGGGCGGGGGCCTCACTCTAGGATTTAGCGTGCCCTTTTCTATGCACCTCGCCTCCCCTCCGTCTGATAAAGATGGGCTTTTGTTAGGATACTGAGGGTTTCTCGATGGTTTCCTCTTCAACGAAGGGAGCGAGGGAACGGGTGTCACACAGGAGTTATAATGGCAGAGGCCTGGGGAATGGGCCATGATATTATGGGGGCGATTGCCTACTCGCTACTCCCCTCCATCGGAGTATGATGACCTGTCTGAGTTGGATGTTGAGACTTCTTTTATAGGACTTCCTATATTCGACGAAGGGAGTCAAGGAGTAGGTTTCATACAGGAAGGTTCGAGTGCCACCATAGTAAAACGGAGGGTTGATGTTGTCAAGAGAAGGTAGCTTTTAAATTCATCACACAATTAATTACCCTAAACTGCAGATTTATTAATTTTGTCAAAATTCCGAAAACGATAAAATTAATATATCGAAATATTTTCTGACCTCACTAGCGATTTTTTTTCTTTTCTTTCATGTGTTGTATTCATATATTTATGTATTCATTGATTAATTAATTAATTCAATTCGTGTATAAATACATTTATTTGTGTTAATTAATTAATCAATTAACCTATTGTTTGCTTTCATTTTCCCCAGGGTACAGCGAGTGAAGCCACCCTGGTAGCGCTGTTAGCGGCCAAGATGAAAGCCATCAGACAGCGGCAAGAGGCCGATCCGAGTCTTGACCAGTATGACATCATGTCCAAGCTAGTAGCATACACGTCCGACCAAGTAAGATACTTATACAAAGAAATTGCTTTTAGGGGACCGAATATCTGTGTTGAATCCACGCAGTGACTATAATCATGATAATTACGATAGTTAATTCTACTTACAAGAAAGCCTTTGTAAGATATTTGCAAATGGAAATTGCCTATGAAATGATTAGTCTTTGGTAGAAATTCATGTGTAGCGTCTCTTGATAATTATACACTGACACTCAGGAATCTGAAACTGAACCTACCCATAATCGCAACCCATAATTCTTTCGCAATATCCTGAATATCAGCAAAATTATATTCACTTAAAGTCTAATTTACAAAACAGATAACAATAAAACCATGTTTGTTTCGGTGGTTCAGCAAATGTTTTTACAATAAACAATGAACCATTCAAAACATGCATATCATATAAATTTGTTTCATTAGGAAAGTCTTCTCAACAACTATTGAAGATGACGGATTACGGAAAGGCTTTTGAATATATTATAAAGACTGTTTTGATACGGTTATTTCATTGATATTTGATTTATATTTCAAATTAATTTCAGAGCCATTCATCAGTCGAGAGAGCAACCTTGATCGCCAGTATACGGATCAGGCAGATACCGACGGACAGCAAGGGAGCACTGAGGGGAGACGAACTCAGGAAAGCCGTGGCGGAGGACAAAGCCAAAGGACGCATTCCAATTTTCGTAAGATATTGTTCAATCGTTCTCCTCTCCCTCCTTCTCCTCCTCCTCTTTCCTCCCTTCCTCCTCCTCTTTCCTTCCTTCCTCCTCCTCATCTTCATCATCATCAACCCTATATATACACACCACCATCATTATCACAATCGTCGTCGTCGTCATCAACATTATCATCATCATCAGCAGCAGCAGCATCATCATCGTAGTCGTCATCATCATCATCATCATCTTCATCATCCTCATCATCCTCATCATCATCCTCATCCTCATCATCCTCATCATCCTCATCATCCTCATTATCCTCCTCATCCTCATCCTCATCCTCATCCTCCTCCAACTATATTATCCTCCTCATCCTCATCATCATCCTCATCCTCCTCCAACTATATTATCATCCGCAGCAACAGAAGCAGCAGCAGCAACATAACCTCTATATTATCAACATCCTCATTACCATGATCGCCATCATTATCTTCAACAAATATTACCACGATTATATAATTTAGATTTTTCTAAATAACTTGTATCTGTTTATACTGGCGAACCTCTTATAATTAGTGTAATTCTGTCACATAATACCAAGCAACAAAGTGCTGACGAACGAAAACATGCCTACATTATTTCTTACTTCACGTGGAAATTGCTTTTGGTTAGCATTTCTGGCCACTTCTAATTGGACTCCCATGTTTTTGTTTCTTTAATAAAAAGTTATCTTATTGTATCCCCTCTTCAGTTATGTGCTACATTAGGCACCACAACGTCATGCGCGTTTGACAATCTTCCAGAAATCGGTCCAATATGTAAGTTATTCAACATTTAGTGATTCCTTAATAATGTACAATGTTATATCAAAAATTTCAATGACAACATAGCTTGTGGTGGTGGTGGTGGTGGTAGTGATAATGAATTACATGTAGTTAAAGGTGGTGATGACGATGATGATGATGATGATGATGACGACGATGATGACGACGATGACGACGATGACGACGATGACGACGATGATGATGATGATGATGACGATGATGACGATCATGATGATGACGATGGAAAATATTAAATAATTAAAGTTAACTATTGACATAACTTTGAGTTGTGTTAATTTGACTACACCCGACATCATTGTTAACTCGTCTTTCAGGTCAAGAGGAGAATATTTGGTTCCACATCGATGCCGCCTATGCGGGAAGCGCCTTCATATGCCCAGAGTTCAGACATCTACTGAATGGCGTCGAGGCAAGTATAGTATTTAAAGATTGGCATGCCATGGAGTAAAGAGGGCGGTTCGCCATTCAAACTAGACTACCAAGTCAGTTCGCAACGCATATAACTGAGGCGTTCGCAAGATAGCACCGCACGTGTGACTCACGAATCCGAACCACCTTTACAAATGTTGAAAATGGAAGTGAACATGATTTTAATATGAACAACTGAACGAACTGATGGGGGAGGGGGCGGCCCGGGGGGCCACTCACCTATATTGCTGTACACACGCGCGACCACAGTTTTTTCAAACCCACCCTAAACAAGTTTTATCCATTGGTCAAATTTATACCCTATTCAAGTATTTTCGCGTGCTTTTTTGACAATTTTGTCCCCTAAACAAGTATAACCCCTAAAACATACCCCTTATCAAGGTCTACGTCAATTGCTCTCAATTAAACCTCTAAAAATAATGGAAATGTTTAACCACCTTAAACATTTAACCGTAAACAAGGTCTACCTTAAATAAACCTCTAATGTACATGTACTTGTCAATAAGAACTACAGTCAACTTCCGCTAAGTTGAAACTTTGCCTCAGCTGAAGATATTCAAAAGACCTCTATTTTTTTTTTTTTTGGGGGGGGGGGTTATGTAAGTTGAATTTGTAAGTAAAAGCTTTTTCATGTTTTCATCAGTACCAGCAGATTCAATTTAAGTTTGACTGTATATCTGATAATACCGATTGCAATATCATACAGCATGTGACAACGCCAAGGTATTTATACAATGGATCGCAGGTCTCTCGAGATATTTGTGTATAGTTACTATACAAACAAATGATAACTACCATGTCTTGTTTCTGAAACATTTTGGAATAATTTATTTACAAAAAATATGAACATCATTAAAACATACACCAAATCCTGAGTTCTTGAAATGGTTCAAACTGTTGTTGAGAAACCTGAACAATGGGTAGAGGACTCAGTGGCGTAGCGAGGGTCAACGGATTGGGGGGGCACAACTGCGAGGGAGCGGAGCGACCAACCCGTGGGCGCGTAGCGCCCGAGGGGGAGGGTGTGGGAGGGGGGTGTCCCCCTCCCACGGTAGGGAGCTTTTGCAATTTTTCACTCGAAATAATGCAATCTGGTGCATCCCTTGGAAGAAAATTTGATAATACAGTCAAACCTGTCTATAGCGACCGCTCAAGGGACCGGCGAAAAGTGGTCGGTGTAGACAGGTGGTCTCATTAGACAGGTGGGCGGCCATTTTGAATTTCTGGTCGCATATTGTGCCTATATGCACATGTGTAATTAATTGGCATCTGTACACGCACGTGTCCAGTGGACAGTTTAACATCTGAACACTTCAATCTTAAATATCTTTTTAACGAAAGGGAAATTCAAAAAAACAAAACCTGTCCCATGCTTCTATTGTTAATACGAATACAGCAAGGTATGAGGGAACCACCACCATTACAATTTGGTTGTGAGGATTTGGACAATGTTACGAGATCCCTTTAAAATAGACTCCTACCACATTTCTAACTATTAAAATCGTACAATACGCTAAAACCCGTTCAGGGCCCCGTTGCAGGAAGAGAAACAATCGATTGTAAGATGCAATTAATGGTAAGTCAGATCACGTGTTTTAGATGCGTAAATTTGTCTGACTTACAATCAATTGTAACTTACAATCGATTGTATCTCTTTCTGCAACGGGGCCTAGGACTGATTGATTAAATTGGTTAAGTGCCAACGAGAATATTTTCCCAAACCACGTCCACGTAATAAATTATTAATACTCAGTAAATAGTACTCCGCGCAATTCTTGAGAAACTAACCGGCTGTTCAAACATCAGATAGAAGGACGCGATTTTATGATACTTATAATTATTTTAATAAATGTTCACTCTTTAGTACACATATAATTATCATTTATAATTATGTACTGAAACTACGTTTGAAAAATATATACGAAAATCTGTCGAATTCCTTATACTCGATGTAATAATGACCCTGGAATATTCAATCCCATATATTAGAGACTAAAATACTTGAATCGAAATGTGATAGCTAGGTGACCAGCCAAAGTCAATCTATAAGCTGTCTGAAGTTTATTGTCATTATAAAAGTTTGTTTTATGCATTGACCTGCTCAGGATTGGAGCCTTGAGTGACCAGAGGCGATCGAGTTGATGCCTTGGTCACTCAAGCGCTAATTTTGTGGTCGTTATACACAGATTTATATGTACGTCGGGACCCAAATAGGGTGGTCGCTGGTCGCGTTAGGCAGGTGGTCGCATTACGCAGGTCGCTTAACACATGATTTTTCAGGGGAGGACCAGAGAGCGGTCGTTATGAGCAGGTGGTCGATATAGACAGGTGGTCGCATTAGCAGGTTTGACTGTACTAACTTTAAAGAAATCATGACTTAAATCATCTCCCTCATGATTAGACTGCTATATATACAGGGTGGCCCAGAAAGAATGCAACACCTACGATCGTTTATTTCATCAACTTCATCTACCAAATGTCATTGTTTCTTGTTTGATTGGGTAGGAAACGACATTGCCTCAGAAAATGACCCTAGGATCCAAACGCCTTACCCAAAATCAATGCTTATGGTATCATTTTATTTGAAAAAGAATGTTCTACCCAATTAAACAAAAAACAATGACATTTGGTCGATGATGTTGATGAAATTAACGATCGTAGGTGTTGCATTCTTTCTGGGCCACCCTGTATAGTATACAAACACAATCGAACCTACACACACACCAGACTCGTCCGTGCCTGTCTATATATTGTCCTACTTATTTGGGGGAGGGTGGGGGAGAGTGTGTGAGGGGGTTTACCCCCTCCCACGTGGAGACATTTTTGAAATTGGTGTTTAAAATATCACTTTAGAAGTATGGTTATTATATTACCATTATCATTGTTATTATGCATTTTGTAAGAATTATAGATTTAAAGGGGTAGTTTAGTTTTGGTAGAGAGGGCGCTGCACATCACAATTTTTTTGTGAGATAATGAAAAAATGAGTGTCGAATTTGAGAGAACATGCAATTTTAATGGCAGAATAAACTTTATTTGGTCAAAATCGGTCCAGAAACGGCTGAAATATCAATAAATATATTTGATCTTAAAATTATTTGGGGCCCAAATAATTAGATGATTTTTTCGAAAAATTAAAAAAATGCTTACACTTTTTCCAAAATTTTCAAAAGCGTTTTTTAAATAGTTGTTGATGATCTATCTACTTAATCATTATTTTAATAGAACATCACATGCATTATTTTGTATGAAAAATGGTTGAAACCAATGCCTTTTTAGAAAGCGCCCTCTTGTGTTTTAATGGCTCTTTTTGAATGATAACAGGCTTTTTACTTAGTCGTTTGTAATTTAGTATACCTTTCGAGCATGGTGGAGTAATAACTATTAGTTTATAATGTTACTGTCCAGGTTTGGTTACTAAAGTTCAGCCTTACCAAAACTGTACTACCCCTTTAACTTCTAAAAAGGTGGGGGATGTTGGTATTTGTACAGGCCACCCCCGCATCAATAAGTGGGGGGATGGGATATATCCCCCATCCCCCGGGATTTACGCCCGTGAACACACTAAAACACACGCTGTTGATCCCATGTGTATCTCCTGCTGGAACTATTGTTTCTGGCATACATTTGAATTCAGATCTGTCTGATTAATAAAGTGGATCTGTAAATGATGTGTTTGATGTAGAAGGATCAGTTTCAAGAGAAGGGGAAAATGTTCTCTAAAGTGGAGGGCATTGCGAGGGAGCGAAGCGACCAAGCGGGGGAGGGGGTGTCCCCCTTCCACTGTAGGGAGCTTTTGCATATTTTTGGCTTTAAATTGTGCGATTTGGTCCATACCCGAGACAAAAAATATTATATGATTCGTAGTTCAAGCTATGGAATCAAACATACATAATGTATGCATAAGAAAAAGTGGGAGGGAAATGTATGGGGGGGGGGTGGGGGGGGGGGGGGGAATGTCCCCCTTCCCCGTCCCCCGCCTGTTGACGCCCATTTTCAAGTACCTTGTGACTAGACCCACGACACGGGTCCCTTGGGTTAGGTTCAGTAGACCATGCTCAACTGATGCAGATGTCGACTCTGGAGAAGATGACTGATGGGTGCTCTTTGCCTAGACATTTTGGACTACGTATAGTGCAGCTATGCGAATGATTTAGACACATTTTGCTTAATTTCGGGTCGTTCGACATTTTTTTTTTTTTTTTTGCCAAACGATGGGGGGGGGGGGGGGGTGGGGGGCACGATTGGCAAAGGGTCAGCAAAGGGTCAGCACGCGACACGTTGCATGGTCTAGCTCTGTCTTGGTTTTGATATATTATATTTATATGTAGTGCATTTAAATTATTTTGGATACACACTTGAGGAATAATCATGTGGCGTTAAGGTAAGCACTCATTTGTGGGCTCTTATTTGAATATAAATTGTAAATTTGTACTAACATTCTTATATAAGTTTTGATTCGTTGTATACTCGTATTGAATTTCCCGCCAAAACAACATGGCGGCCTCCATGGGGCAGGGCGTGCACCCAATGGATATAGGTGTGGAAGAACAGGGAGACTTTATTGAAGTAAAACGAAAGTCAAAAAGACCCCGACCCGGCAGTTTAGACATTGAAACTCTAAATTGTGAAGATACTGATACGGAATATGTTGAGGCTTTACCTGAGACGGTCCTCCAAGATTTGAAGGTACTGATAGTGCCAATAGATAGACAGAAGAGTTTGATTTCGATTAATCCTATGGTGATTGCAAAAACTCTAGAAAAATGCGTGGGAAACACCCACTTGAAACATGTGAAGCACGTTCGAAACGGTATTCTTGTAATTTGCCAGAACATCAAGCAGTATAACGACCTAAAGAGGATTGACGAGATTGGAAGTACTCCCGTTAAAATTAAGGAAAAGGTAAATTACACTAAAGGAATAATACATGGAGTATCCATTGAGTTGCAAGAAGAGGATATCCTCAATAGTTTGGGAAAAGATAGAGTGGTGAAGGTAGAAAGGTTGAAGAAGAAAAATGGAAAAGGTGGAGAAAATGTAGATGGAAAGGAGAAGAAAGAAGAACCATTAAGATCGGTGGTGTTGTACTTTGACTCGTCAACACTTCCCGACACAGTATCGATATACTATGAGCGATTCAGGGTAAAGCAATTTATACCTAATGTAGCTAGGTGCTTTAAGTGCCAACGCTACGGCCATGTTGCGGCGGCATGTAGGGGAAAAGAAAGATGTGTAAGATGCGGGGGGGGGGGGAGCACCCCTTTGATCAGTGCCCCAAAACACAATTGTATTGTGTTAATTGTAAAGGCGCACATTCAGCCGCCTACGGAGGGTGTACAGCGCTAAAACATGCTAAAGAAATTCAAAAATGTAAAGTCCATGAAAAGATTTCGTACGCTCAAGCGGTCAAAGTCGTGAAAGAAAAGTCACAATCTGGATCTGGAGCAGAAAGTATTCCTATAAAAAGTCAAGATAAAGCACCAGTTAATTTGAATAGAGGAAGAGACATGCACAATACTGAGTCTAATGCACCTCAACAAAGTGTACAAAAGAATAAAGAAGAGGTCGTTGGTAAACATGGTAAAAGAAATGAAGCACACAGAAATGGTGGACTTGTAAATAATACCACTGTGGAAACAGAAATAACAAAGTTGCTTGATGAACCTGGTACAAAGGTTAAATCACATGATGTATCAAGGAATTTTATGGCCAATGCTACAAATGAAGCTATAATCGCTTTTTTGATTCATATTCTTGTTTTATTGAAGGAAACAAAAGAGATTCCTATAATGGTGAAAAAAATTTGTGAAACGGCACAAATGATTTTTGGTATACATTTCCCAGATGTGAGTATGCAAATTGTCAATGGACTGCTATTATAAGATACTTTTATTGATGCTCTCAATCCTACAATGGAATGCTCAGGGGATGAGAAGCCATGGGGATGAACTAGTACAATATTTATTTGTATGTAATAAACAAATTGATATTATTTGTATACAAGAAACATGGTTCAATGATGAAAATGTGTTTTATATTCCGAATTATACATGTAATTATCGGAATAGGATAACGGGCCAATCACGAGGTGGTTGTGCTATATATGTGCATTCTTCTATTGTAAGTAGTAGTGCAACGATACATAAAGAATTGGAAATCCAAAGTCTAGTGATACACTTAGAAAATAAGTTTATGACTTTGGTAAATTTTTATAACCCTTGCAAAAGGCTAACAAAGGAAACTTTGAAAGAATTGTTTTATGAAAAAAGGAATGAACGTGTTTTGATTTTAGGTGATTTTAATGCTCACAATAAATTATGGGGAAGCAAAGTAACTGATAGAAACGGTCGTATTGTTGAAGATTTTATTAATGAAAATAATTTGGTAATTTTGAATGATGGTCAAAGTACAAGATTAGATAGTCATACAGGAAAAACATCATGCTTAGACTTAACTTTAGCTTCAGCACACTTTGCAAGCAAAGCTACTTGGCAAGTATTGAATGATACTATGGGTAGTGACCACTTCCCTATTTTAACTTATTTTTGTGAAAATGAGAATGAAAAAAGAAATAATGAATCCTATTTTTGGTCATTTAATAAGATTGATTGGGACATTTTTAAAGAAAAATGTAATGAAAAATTTGAAAACTTTAGTAGTGATAAAGATATTGATTTTGTATATGATTCATATATTTGTTCACTTGTTGATATATTAAATCAACTTGCAAGATGTAATAATAAAAGTAAACGGAACCCAGTAATATGGTGGAATAAATTATGCTCAGATGTTATTAAAGAAAGGAATCGATTGAAAAATAAAGTTGTGAAATATATGCTACCACAATATTTACAGGATTATAAAGAGAAAAAAGCTGAGGCACAAAGAATTATTAGGCAAGCGAAAATAGACTTTTGGGAGAAATATTGTGCCACCATTAATAGATTCACTCCTCTTTCGGACATATGGAAGAAGATTAAGATCATTAATGGTGACTCAAAACAAAATGATAAACAAAAACACATAGTGTTGGAAAAGGATAAGGGAAAAATTGTGAAAGATGAAGAAGTAGCAGAGGAATTCTCTCAATATTTTGAAAAAATTAGTGAAGAATCCTTTGTAGACCCTGACTCTCTTCAACAAATGGAAAAGAAAATGTATAAGTTGTATTGTGAAGAAGGTCAATTAGATAGTACATTTGTACTTGATGAGGATTTTGTCATGTTTGAGCTCGAACGAGCACTACATGCATGTAATCACTCATGCCCGGGACCAGACGGTTTACCATATATAATATATCAAAATCTCCCATTAACAGTTAAACAAATTATGTTAGATATTATAAATAAAATGTGGAATCTAAGCGTAATACCACTAGAGTGTAAAACAACAATATTGATACCAATATTGAAAAAAGACAAAGACAAAGAATCTGTTTTATCATACCGTCCAATCGCACTCTCTTCGTGCTTTTTGAAGATTTTTGAACGAATGTTGAATAAAAGATTGGAATGGTTTATTGAAAAATATAATATTCTTCCTTCATTTTTAAGTGGTTTTCGTAAAGGAAGAAGCACTCTGGATTGTATTGTTTATTTAGAAAATGATATTCAAACGGCATTTGGAAATAAAGAAAATACACTAGGGATATTTTTGGATATTGAAAAGGCATATGATAGGCTCTGGAATGATGGACTCCTTTTTAAATTGTATGAAATAGGACTGAAAGGAAAAACGTTTAAATTTATTTATAATTTTGTGAAAAATCGCCCATTCCAGGTTCGTGTAGGAAAGGCTATGTCAAAGAGGAGATATTTAAGGAATGGACTTCCACAGGGAAGTATACTTAGTCCCACTCTTTTTAATTTAATGTTATATGATATTATTCAAGAAAAAATGGTAAAATTGTCACTCTATGCAGACGACTGTATTTGTTGGAAATCAGGAAAAGACATTGAAGAGATTCGTGTTACAATGCAACATTATTTGCATCATTTGAATGCATGGTTTTTGAAATGGGGATTCAAAATTTCAACGACTAAAACCGTAAAGATATTGTTCTCTTATAGTAAGAAAAATATCGATATAAGTTTAAATGGAGAAAACATAAAAGATAAAGAAGAGGTTAAATTTTTGGGTTTGATTTTTGATAAGAAACTTACGTGGAGATCCCACATTAATGATATTATGGAAAGATGTAAACACAAAATAAATATTTTGAAAAAATTAACAGGAACAAAATGGGGCACAAACACGAAATCTCTTTTGATAATATATCGAGCTCTCATAAGATCTTTGATTGATTATGGCTGCCAAGCTTACGATTCGGCATCTCAAAGTTTAAAAAATGCTTTGAACTCGATACAATATCAATGTCTTAAGATTTGTACAGGTGCCCTTTCAGGCACTTCGCTACAAACATTGCAAGCAGAGACATGTGAAATGCCTCTGGATTTACGGAGAAAATTATTTTGTTCTCGTTATAAAGTAAAGATAGAACAAACTATAGACCATCCTTTGAATGAGGTTATACAGAATTGTCATAATGACAATTTTGAAAATAAATTACGCAAACCTTTTTGTTATCGACTATTGGATTTGGTTACAGTAGATAAAGATGTTATACAAAAACGTGCATCACTGCCAAATCCTCCTTGGCACATAATGATACCAAATGTTTGTATGGATTTAAAAGAAAGTGTTGATAAAAAAGATAATATTCATAGTATAAAATTTGAAACATTAGAATATATTAATATGAAATGGTCTAGAGAGTTGCATATATTTACGGATGGTTCGAAAAATCCCCTTAATGGAAATGCATCTGCAAGCTTTTATGTTCCGAGCATGGATATTATTGAAAAAAAGAGGCTAACAAATTTTAGTTCATCATATAAAGCTGAATTAGTTGCTATAATTCTTGCATTGAATTGGCTAGAACAATTTGATAATTTATATGTTGGAATTGTTATATTTATTGATTGTTTGAGTGCCCTAATGGCGATAAGAAATTGGAATGAAGATGTATGCGTCAGTGAAATATTAATGAAATTAATGATTCTTAAACATCAAGGAATCCACGTATTCCTTGAGTGGATTCCCGGACATTGTGGTGTTGTAGGTAATGAGATTGCAGACCTCTCAGCGAAACAAGCCCTTGGACACACTTTTATTGAAATAGAAAATAAATTGAATGAATCAGAAGTAAATGCAATACTGTCATTATATGTTGTAAATATGTGGCAGGAAAGGTGGAATGCCTCGAATAGTGTCTTAAAGAAAATGAAAAAGAATATAAATATAAAATACATTGATACATGGTGCTCTAAAAATAGAAAAAATGAAGTATTGTTACACAGGATTCGAATGGGGTGTCTTGGACTCAATGCACATTTACATAAAATTGGTCTTAAATTATCCGGCGATTGTCAGTTTTGTAATGAAATTGAAACTTTTGAACACTTTCTTGTTGATTGTACGAAATATATTATTGAAAGGACAATGTTATTTGTAGAATTAGGAATTAATGAAAAACAAGATATATATAAGATGTTGGAAATATTCGATACAAAATTGCAAGTGGCATTGATTAATTTCATTTATAGAACTAGAAGGTTCGATGAATAGCAAAAAAGGATTTGTATTCAGATTATTGTAAATATTTGCTTAGCATCTCTATTATATTGTTTTAGTGTAAGTTTATTTTTGTATACAATTACTAACAAATTGATGTATTCTATGTAAAAGAGCCCACTGAATGAGTGCTTTATTTGATGTTTGTTGAATGTTTGAAATTGATGAATATATATATTGTTTTTGAATTTGGCATGCATAATTGCATTATTTGGAGCCCAACAGATTGCACCTGACACCTCATTTTCGAGCATCTGAGGGGTCTAGGCTCGGCTTGCACACATACCCTGGTATGTCACCGAGCTGAGAAGTCTGCACGATGTACTGTGCCGGACTGACCAGATGATGCACCGTTAGGTCGGATTTGAGCGATGGACAGGCAGCATGAAGTAGGAACTCCATAAAAATGATTGAAAAAAAAAAAAAAAAAAAAATTATAATAATAATAATTAAGTATTATGGCGTAAATATTCATTTTGAATGAACGCCAAAATAATAAAATAACAACAACAACAACCCCCCCCCCCACCCCCCCGTGCCCCCCGTAGCTACGCCACTAGAGGTTACAATGATACAAGGGATATTATTCTAGACACTCCCCTTCAAATGTGTCTCATATTATGATTGTATCTCAGAGTTGAATGGGGACCTGGGAATGGTGGAGGGGGGCGGGGGGTATGATCGTGCGATCAAGGGACGTTCCCGAGATCTGGAATCCCCTGGAATCATTCGAAGTCGCACAAAATCCCCGGCAAACTCCAGACAAGTCCGGGAAACAAGTTTGGAGAAAAAGATACCCTAAACGCGTATTTGTTTAACTCCACAAACATACCCTTTTTTCAGATTTTGGCCTTTTTGACACCCTAAACGCGTCACGCGCGGGGGGGGGGGGGGGGGGGGGGGGGCGGGGAGCACACCTTAGGTATTTCCTTATTTTCCACTTACGTTTTTATTGTTTTGTCACATTATTTTTGGCCCCCCCCCCCCCCCACCCCTCCTTCTACTGCCGTGAATTACATCAACATTTTGCTTTAATGTTGTATTTTTCTGAAATATTATTATTCAGCTTGCAGATTCGTTCAACTTCAACCCGCACAAGTTCCTCCGAGTGACCTTTGACTGCTCCGCATTGTGGGTTAAAGACAAGTCAGCGGTTGAGGGCGCCTTTCACGTGAATCCAGCCTACCTCAAACACGACCTGCAGGACAAGGTCATCGATTACAGGGTCAGTCTTGGGAAAGTAGCAGTCTAAAGCCCGGCGCAGACAGAGCCGACTCGACCCGATCCGACTGGTTTCAATCAGGCTAGAGGTGGGCCCGGTCGGTCTGATCCGTTTCATCGTGTTGAATTGGCCCAAACTAGCATCCGACTGTCTTTTGACTGGCAAAATGTGTGTCGCAAGGCACTGAAAACTGAGCCGATCCGAATGAAAACCAGTCAAATCGGGTCGAGTCGGCTTTGTCTGCGCCGGGCTTAAGTTTGGAACCGACTGAACTTATGCATTCCCCATATGCTTTTATTCGCGATGGTAAAACCCCGCGATTCGTAGACTGTGGCCTAGCTTGGTCGGGCTATTTGGGGGGGGGGGGGGGGGGGTGGGGGTGGGGGGGGGGGCACGCGAATGATTGGGGGCACACCCTATGGATTTCTTTACTTTTAAACATGGTTTTTACCTTATGATTTTATTGTTTGGGCCAAATTATTGGAGGGGGAACAGGATCATCGAGAGTGATATGTTCTGTAGTGATGTGGAAATGTAGTATACCATAAGTGGGTCTCTCTCCTAAAGTGGATTTAGAGTGGTGTAGTGTAGACATATATAGCGGACAGCATAGTTGGAAAGAGGACAGTACATTCACCAGACAGTCCAAACTGGACTAGGTTAGTTTCACCAACGAGTTTTCTAGTTTCTAGCTGAACTTATCAATTCCCTAATAGTAATACGCTTTTGCCTTTTATGAAGCCAAACCCAGATATTCTTATAAACGAGATCGATCTCTTCTACAGTAGTGATCTAGAAGTGGATGTCTTTCATAACGTTGATGTTGTGGGGTTTGCCGCCATCTAGCGGGCAAAAGCGTGCTATAATCTTTTCCGCAAAAATAGGAAAACTACATTTACATCCAAACTGGGCAAACCAAGGAGTGGCTATATGCTGATTCCAAAGTAGTGACGTTGCATTATTTTGTAAGAAAAAAAAGTAATGGATATAAACAGATGGGCCCCGTTGCAGAAAGAGATACAATCGATTGTAAGTTACAATTAATTGTAAGTCAGATCATGTGTTCTAAATGCGCGAATCTGATTGGTTGAAACGCTCAAAGTTTCTGACTTACAACCAATTGTAACTTACAATCGATTGTATCTCTTTCTGCAATTGGGCCCTTATCTTTTAAATTTGGGCATATAGTAAAGGGTTTGAGCTGGACAACTGCCTTCTTGGCAACCGCTGGGGCATAAATTTCTGGCTTGCCTGACATGTTTCAGATCCTGTAACAAACGGCAATGAAAAGCTGTGTCGCGATATTTCGATACTCTATATAGTTAGAGTAACTGCTCTGGATTTGTTCGCTGTATTAAGCAGGGGATAACGGATACATTTAAATGTGTTTAACCGTCATTTTGCCCGTTTAGATCTAATCAAGAACATAGTAATCAGGAGGCTTATGTTGTCATTGCTCTGTTTCAAAACATAATGTTTTTCAAAACATCGTCGTAAATGTTGCACATAAGCCAGAAGTGGGAATGGCAAGGCCAAAATTGTTCTCCTAATAAGAAAACCAGCTCTAATTTAAATAGGATTTTTTTTAAAGTGTGCTTGTTACTCAAGGAAAAATAAAATGAAGGATCTATACAGTAACTTTGTTGACATGGGCAAAAAAGTGATGAATGGTTGTGATCTGATATGTCCAGTGAGTAATATATGCAAATTCCATGTTAAATGGATGTAATGAGGGAAAATGAAAAGTGATATTTGCGAACTCATTGCACTGACTTTGTACACAGTTATAATTTTCCAGTGGATAGTTAAAGATCTAAACACTTCAATCGTAAATATCTTTTTAACGAAAGGGAGATTTTAAAAACCGAAACCTGTTCCATGCTTCTATTAGTATCACGAATACAACAAGGTATGAGAGAACCACTAGAGCTCTGTGTAAGTTTTTGTAGATGTGGACAATGTTACTGATGGGACTATTGAAGCCATTTCTTCCCCCACACGACCATAATAATTATTTGAGTGAACTTGATTGGTTTCCGTCATCGCTATGAAATATGTCTTGATTACCGTATGGGGCTTGATTACGAGTCATTTCTAAAGCAAAACAGAATTTTCAAACCATTGCTTCTTCTTGGTTTGAGAAACTTTGAGATACTGATAAAATAAGAACTAGAACAGCTTACTCGGTTGGGGGCATTGACGTCAACTACTTCAATCCAAACGTCATATAGTTGCATCACAATAGAAAAGGTTTCGTGATACCATATATAAAACAAACGCATACTAAGTAAATACATAATTTATCGAACATTTTTTTTTATATCAATCTGTTCGAAACTAATCACTAAGCCTTAGCCGGGCTGGATGAGTAAAAATATGTAATCAGAAATGCCTTTTATAATTGTGCTTATCTATCTATCCATCCATCCATCCATCCATCCATCCATCCATCCATCCATCCATCCATCCATCCATCCATCCATCCATCCATCCATCCATCCATCCATCCATCCATCCATCCATCCATCCATCCATCCATCCATCCATCCATCCATCCATCCATCCATCCATCCATCCATCCATCCATCCATCCATCCATCCATCCATCCATCCATCTATCTATCTATCTATCTATCTATCTATCTATCTATCTATCTATCTATCTATCTATATATCTATCTATCTATCTATCTGTCTATCTATCTATTTTTAAAATTTTTTTTTTACATATTCATATTTTCTTTTCTTAATCCAACAGCACTGGCAAATCCCCTTGGGTCGACGATTCCGTTCTCTCAAGCTGTGGTTTGTGTTCAGGTTATTCGGTGTGGAAAAGCTCCAGGATTATATTAGAAAGGTACGTTTCTCCTCTTCTCATTTTTATAATAATAATAATAATAATAAAAACGGTTATTTATATAGCGCTATTCCCGTGGGGATCATAGCGCTTTACACGATTATTATTACCCCGGTCAACGGATACACACTGCAATCATCCCTGCACATTATGTGCACATTTTCCACTCCCAAGGGAGTATTCTAGCCAGTCGCCTGTTAGGCGCACACAGTGATAAGGAACACATTCCCATCCTTCCGGGTCCCCGTTTATACACCTGGGTAGAGAGCAGCAATATTGTGGATAAATTGTCTTTATTTATAATTACAATTTATTCGTTTGATCTTTTATTGTACCTATTTAAACATGACTGTTTATCATATGAACAACATAAACATATACATAAATGTGATGATCATTTGTTTTGCTCACTTTAATTTCGTTTAATTACTTTTAATGTAAGGACACGCACATGTTTTACGTGTACGTCACGTTTAATTTGATCGTGAATGTTTATAAAGCCGTACGCACACAGAGAGCCGACTCGATCCGATCCGACTGGTTTTCAGTCGGGCTAGAGTCGGTTTCGCTCAGTCGTAGCCGATTCAACATTTTGAATCGGCCTCGAAATATCTCCCGACTAGCTCTTGACCGGCAAAACAGGAGTCCTGAGGCAACGTATACTGAGCTGAACCGACTGATGAGAACTAGTCGGATCGGGTCGAGTCGGCTCTGTGTGCGGAGGGCTTAACATCTTTAACATTTAAAGCGTTTTAAGATGATGATCAATTTCCAGTGTACCCATATAAAAATCGAGCATATTAATCTTTAATATGATGATCAATGATCAATCATAGTGTGGCCTATAAATATCGAGAATATCATTAATTATTAATGTCATCTACATCGTTTTGTTTTTCACTTCATCTCATTTGCAGCAAGTGTCTCTCGCCAAGGAGTTCGAAGCTATGGTGGTCGCTGACGACCGATTCGAGATCGTTGCAGAAGTCGTGCTGGGACTCGTTTGCTTCAGACTGAAGGTATAATTTTCAGATTAAACGTGGTTAAAATTGTTGTTTAAAGTTAAAAATAAGCAAAACCAAATTGAATAATGTTTACATCTCAATACAAATGTTTGCACTTGAATAATCAATTCAATACGCAAATGACTTTGTTCCTGTTTAATATGTACCCGATATATAAAGATTTGTTTTGTTCCTGAATTATTTGACTGTAGAAAAACCGTTGTCAAACGGCCTACATAATTATACCATAAATTGAAAAATAATGCCAAAAAGTACGCTATTTCAATTAAATATCAACATAACATATTACAGTGACTTTATTAGTTATTTTTGCATTTTGAGAGATTGGATTTACGTCGACTTTATAGCACCAACGTATATCTATATGATATAATATAGTCATGTTAACATTACCATTGTCATCATAAATGTCGTCCCTATCCTGCCTCGTCCTCATCGTCTTCACCACTACCATCATCATTATCATCATCACTTCAACCATCACCATCCTCATCATCATGATCATCATCATCATTTCAAAATCATTATCATCATCGTCATCGTCATCATCATTATCATGATCATCATTATCATCATCGTCATCGTCATCATTATCATCATCATCCTTGTCGACATTTGTATTTCTATTACCACCAATCCCATGCAACTCCATCGTCATCATCGTTCTCTTTGTCATCGCCAGGGTTCAGACGAGCTGAACAGGACGCTGCTCGACCGCATCAACGCCAGCGGGAAGATCCACATGGTGGGGTCCGTGCTCAAGGGGGCGTTCATCCTCCGGACGGCCGTGTGCGGGTCGAGCACCGAATCGAGACACATGACGCACGCCTGGGACGTCATCTCGCAGCTGGCGACAAAACTCCTGGTGGAGACGACTAATGGGGAGTTGGACAAATAAGTTCAGGGTGCACGGGGAGAATATGGGGGAAATCGAACAAACCTCCTGGAAGTGACGACTGATTGAGAATTGGAACAAAACTTCGGGGGGGGGGGGGGGGGGGGGGAGGCGACTGACTGACAACTTCGACAAAAGCGGAGAAGATTTACTTAGAATATCATAAAACTCCTGGTGGGGACGACTAATGGAGAATCGGAGAAAACAGCAGATGGGGGCGACGAATGGAAAATGTTACAAAACTTCTGGCGGGGACGACTAACTAATGATTTGACAAAACCTCGGGCAGGGGAGACAAACAACAACTTTTGATCAATAAAATGAATAAGAGAACTAGCAAAGATGTATATTATGTTTTTGAAATGGTGCTAATGAATAATTTCCCGGAACATATGAAAAATATTGATTCTGACTATTTATAAGTTTAAGATTGCTTTAAAGTCACACCTATTTCATATTTGATTCATGTTTTTAAGTTGGAAACCCATTATTATTTGTATTATTTTTGTTTCTCTGTCTCTGTTTATATTGTCCAGACACTATATGCCCGCTACAGGTATAGAGTGGAAGCTCGTTATATATAGAGCGCAGATATAGCAAATCCTTTTTATAATAAGTACATCGTTTGTTGGTCTTAGCTCTTTCTATTCCTTTGTTTCTTGTTATCCGAATAATAACGATATACATAATATAACAAGGTCATATTATTGGTCCCAAGGTCCTTGTTATAACGAGGCTCCACTGTTAGTAATACATTTAATATTTTCGAAGATCGCATATCATAAAGTGCAATAAATGCAAGAATTATATTCACATATAGATGTGACGAAGATATAATTTTAATACATCTTGTTTTTCTCAATGATAAATATTAACAACTGTTGACTTTTATATGTAAACATAATTTACTCAGATACATACAATTGTTCTCAACATAATATCTCCAAACAGTATTCGAAGAAAAGAAGAAAAAAAAAATCATAATGACATCACGTACTGCATGTTGCATAAGAAAATCACATTATGAACGCAAATGTGTTTTATTAAATGGAGCACTTTTTTGTACACGTTAAATTATACTGCGATTGCATTTTCACACGGTTTACATTGAATTATTCGCACTATAATGATAATAAAATGTTTAACTCTCCGAGTACCATGGTCGACTGCAGTCGCAGCACTCTAAAGCCCACCGCACACTACACGATCCGACCTGATCCGACGAACGATTCAGTATCTGAACAATACTACATGCATGTATATACGCGCGCATGGCTTTAGATCAGATACTCAGTTGTTCGTCGGATCGGACTCGGATCGTGTAGTGTGCGGTGGGCTTAAGGGCAAGATCTGTTGATGTGTTCCTAATGGCCTCGTCCCACTGTACCGTTTCTCCTCCCGTTTCCTAGCCGACCAAAATGTGGCGAAACGGTCAGTATCTAGCAAATGTTGAAGTTCCATGACGTTTCGTTTCACGCGAAACAGCCGAATAAAAAGTAGTCCATTCTGAACTCGGTCGGCATCATTTCGTTTCCTGCTAGTACCTTCCGGATGTCAAACGGATAGGAACCGGAAGGAGAAACGGTGCAGTGAGACTAGGCCATAAATGCCGCATGCGCACAACAGATTTGTAGTTGTTACCAAGATTCGATTTGTAAAGAGGAATAAGGGGTTAACTTGTTTGAAGAACTATAGGTATCAGCTACTCAATTAAATATTATGGTAACAATAATGAATTTGCCTACGGTATTTCCTTAGATCTCCAGCTCTCCATTGTACACATCAAAATATGCACCAAATTTCTCTTTTTCTTGAATGTATTGTTAGAACCAGATGGCTACACGTGTAAGAGAAATCACCCCTTAAAATTGATTTTCTAGGTGCATTTATAATGTATAAATCCGCGACAGTTTAGCACATTACATGGATTGTATGAATGTAACGTAATTTGATTAAATATTATTCGATAAATAAAATATGTCAATATTTATGATTTTAAAACATATCAAAACGAGTGCAATGTTTTTGTTTTCATCGACGTGTGCCCTAAATCAAATTGTTTGGCGCGAAGGTCGAGGATTTTTTTTTTGTGTCTAGGTGCATTTATGATGTATAAATCCGC
>JBAMJV010011333.1:7500-35130 GCA_037951105.1 Echinarachnius parma
CAACACGGGTAAGGCCTCAATGACCACGATTCTACTAAATGTATCTACTTTTTCACTAAAACTTCCATATAATACTGTATTTGCTTCAAATTTAACAAGTTTCCTTGCATTTCTCTGGTGTCAGGAAAAATAATCGCTCGAATTTAACAGTCAGATTAAAACCGTTCGCCCGTATTATGAAGTCCTGTATAACCAGGACGCAATTTTATCCTACTGGTGACCGGTTAAACTGTGTCTGGAACATTCCACAAACACTGTCTGGGTGCTTTAGCAGAGGCATTCGCAATGGTGAAGGGGGCAACGAGCTAGTCAATTCTCACATGGCAACATGGTTTAATTTCCGCATTTTTAGCCTGGATTAAAGCTATAATATGCTGCTGATGAGAACTCGGGGCGACATGTTTCAGCAATGCAGATTGTGGGTCGACCGATGACACGGTTGCATGCAGTCATAGACACTTTCCACAATCCATAGCAAAATGTGCCAACTTTACCAGGTTTACCTCTGAGAGAATCATCTTACCCTCCATCTCACATTCGTTTTATTATATAGAATACCACGTATCGTTGTCCGTAGTATTTAAACTGCATCATCAATTGCAGCCGCAGCGGCACCGAATCGGCAGAGATTATGGCTGCAAAAAATGTAGAGTGCAAACTTAGCCATTAACTACAAGCCATGACACTTGCCAATTTCACCTCTAAGATGCTCATCTAATCCACCGTCTCCTCCTATTCGTTTCTTATTCAGGATACCAAGTCTCGTTGCCCTTACTAACTGCATCATCGATACCAGCGGCACCGAATGGGCAGAGAATATGGCTGAGCAATGTAGAGTGCGAGGCGACCGATGAAAGTCTAGCCGACTGTGCCCCACAGTGGGGCATTAACACAGGACAGTGTTCACATATCTCGGACATCAACGTGAACTGCACAGGTAAATATGTAATTTCCAAATTAGCCAACATAAATATGTCGAGTATTCTATAGAGTTGTCAAAAGGGTATTTTAAGTAACTTTAAACAGTGTAGATATCAAAGACAGTATCTATCCCAAATCCGTAAATTTGTATCCGGTTTTACAGGACTATTCTCCGAAATGGGATTGGATACAGAGCATGGTTCACCTTATCAGATGTAAAAGTCTGAAAAGTCTAAAAACTGCACAATATTGTTTAATTCCAGCCTTTAAAAATATATCCAGTGTTCTAAAGCCAAAGGGTTTCCAACACAGAAATATCATGGTTTCTTTGTCCACCCCCTTGATCAGTCACTTTTACGTTCATTTCGTCATGGTCGGGGAACTACTTAGACTGCCAAAGACCATGAGTATATAATACGTGCTTTCGCAGTTCTTCCATCGCATTGCATGATGGGACAGTATTATAGTATGGAAGTTCGCTCAATGTCGGCTGCTAGGTTTTTTTTTGTATGTATAATCTCTATGCACTCAGTACTTCTGAGATTGTCACCCGAAACTAATCGTAATCGAAGAAATTTTCTAATGAATATCAACCTCATGAATTTGCCAGTGCAAATAATATAAATAGGACAATCCCTGTCTTTTCTAGAAATATGATTTTATTACACGGTGCGCTCACACAAGAACAGAAAGAGAGGGGTCCTACTGATTTTAAACAGGGTAGATGTTAAATATTGCCCCATATGCGCGTCAACGCGCGGGTTTAGGGGACTGTTCTGTGCAGGTTAACACTCTGGGTGCCAAAAACGCACGTTTGCATGAATAAGCTTTATCATCCGCCCCGCTACCAATCAATTTCAACACAACGGAAGCGCAGGAAGACGTGGAAGAATTAAAATGACTTAAAATAATAATTCATTCCACACATCGCATGAAGGAACCATATGATTATAATGACATATTGCGGCTATAATCGCCAACGGCACTTATTAGGTCTAGCAATGAAATGTTCATATTTCTTCTTCAGACAAATATCTGAACAAGGGACGTTATGGCACGTAATTAATGCGCTTTTCTGAAAGAATGGAGGCCATACAAACAGGAGAAAAGTGGACACACCCCGGTGATGTCACTTCACATTGGGCGTGTTTACGCATGATCGTTCACACTGTCGCGAAAAAGGGGGTCAATTTTTGCATGTGTTCGCGAAAAAAAAAATCGCGGAAATGGAGGTAATGTATATTTCAGAATAATTATGTTCGCGGGAAAAAAAAAGGTGTACAAATTGCATTAAAAGTTCGCGATATTTGAAAAATAAATGAATATTTTCGTGATGGGCCTCAAATTATAATTATCGGTATACTTAAAGCCTTTAAAACCTACCTATAAATACGATGTGACACCACCGGGGAACACACTCATTGCGCCTCGTTCATTTTCCCGATGATGGTCACAACTTATCGACCAAACTTATCTGTTCACATGCCACACACATTCCAAACTAAAACAGTACATTATCACAAACAATTTCCAATCAACGTGACCAACATTCTGACTTCCCTTTCTCTCCCTTACCAGGTAAAAATCTTGGTGTCTCCCCAAATTACGAGGGATGCTACCCGTTCAACAGCGGAGGCCCGCTCACCGCCAAGACGATCCAACTCGCCGCTAACACCATCGAAAACTGTCTCTCTACATGCGCCAGTGATGTCAATGCTTACACATATGCCGGGATGTACGAGGCGCATTGCATCTGCGACAGTACCATCACCGGGCAAGTCATGGACAACTCGCTCTGTGCGACGCCCTGTCCGGGCAACTCCGAGCAGATATGCGGGACTGACCAAACTTACGTGTCCGTATATTCAGGTACGTTTAATGTTAACCCTTTTCCTCCTATAGCACGTGATATTCAAATAGGGTTACTACAATACCCGCTAGGATCCGTTGACAATGGGGTACGTTTTCTGAGGGCACCCCTCAGTGATGTAGCTGTCTATGCTAACGGGGGATGTTGAGAGGAAATTTAGAGCTTGTTGACGAGCGACCGAACATCAATTCATGTTTTCTCAATTTAGTTCAGGATCGTTTTACAAAATATACATACATATCGGAGATAAGATGACCACGTCCATGACGACCATGGGTACAAATAGCGCCAGGAGTTATACATCGGGCGCTGTATAAATAATAAATAATAATGGCAATTTATGAATTTTTATTTTCTTTTGGCTATCACCGAACAGTTGTTGCTGTAGACGGGTACCTTGCGTCACCGTGGTTCCCCGGAAGCTACGTAACTACGTTTTCAGACACGTCGCAGGAGATGACCGTCGTTTCGACGGCGTCTGACGTCGCAACGGATTCCGGAAGTCTCTTGCTGCGTTTCTCGGCGCTCGCGCTGGCCGCCGATGACTCTCTGACGGTACAGGTCGCCGGCGCCACCCCGTCGGAGTACACCTACGATTCCACCTCAGGGCCGATGGACCTGCTGCTTACTGGTCTGCCAGCCACAACGACGGTGACTGCGACGCTGACGCAGGCGGCGAACTCGCCGGGCGCATCGGGGTATCTGATTATGCCGGACAGTAAGTACTGGCTCGTAGACTCCCTGGGGAGTTGGAATAGTGTAAATTCACTTGTCATGTGGTTTATCTATGTTTTTAATGTGTGTGTGTCTCATGGGCGTCGATACTTACGTAATACCTATTCATCAGGGGGTATGAATGAATGGATCACCCCCCCTGATGAATAGGTATCAATGACAGATCTACGCCCATGGTGTGTCTTAATGTTTATGTGTGTGTATGTTCTATTTCCTGCGCGGGCGGCTAACTATTATACTCTTATTTACACTTTCGGGACTGTTTTCTTTCGTGATTTCCATAAGATGGTGATAACTGGTGAAGGTTTCTCTTTTTCCACTATGGTGTTAAGTCGTGACGTTTTCTTTGTTTTTATTACATGTCAATGGTTCCGGTGTTCTTGTCCTCATTATAGTGTCACTTGGTGATGGTTTCTTGCTTTCAGCATTGTGTTAAAATGGTTACGTTTTTCCTATTGAAATATGGTATTAAATGGTGATGGTTTTCTTGTTAAGATCAATACGGCAATTTTCGTGATTTCCATAAGATGGTGTTAACTGGTGATTGTTTCTCGTTTCCATGGCACTATGGTGTTAGTTTGTCACGTTTTCTTTGTTTTATTACATCTTAATGGTTCCGGTGTTCTTGTTCATATAACGGTGTAAATTGGTGATGGTTTCTTCCTTTCAGCATTGTGTTAAAATGGTTACATTAAAAAAAAAATTGTATTACGGTGTTAAATGGTGATGGTTTTCTTGTTCTAATTTTACGGTGTTAAACGTGTTAAATGATAACGTTTTTTCGATTGTATTACTGTGTTAAATGGTGATGGTTTTCTCAATTTTATTACGGTATTTAATGGTGGTGGTTTTCTAGCTTGTATATTACACTGCGTTGTTTGGTGAAGGATATCTTGTTCTTGTGAAACCTGTTTTTCTTGTGGCGTATAAGTCCTTCACTATCACATTGTGTTGTCCCTTGTTTATCTGTATATGATACATTTTGTTTCTACCCGACGTTTGTAAACAGTTCATGTATTTATCCTGAGTCAGTATATGTACTGCAATGATGATTAAACTGCAACATGATTGTACAACTTTCAAACATAATTTGCAAACATCTTGTCGATAAATATTCCTCGCAAGATTTAATATTGATCGTGTAATCGTTTGTTTACACTTCATGTAAGTTTGTCTAGCAAAACCATCAACAAACTTAAAGACCTTTAGAAGATGAGGCCATATGAACATTACGAGAATTTCATGGTGTCATTATGCTACCCAAACTTTTAAATCGAGGTTATAGATGTCGATGTTCTTCAAGTTTCGAACAAGTGTGGTAGATTATTTCTTTCTTTTCGTCATAAATATTTGTTTACACGTTTCTCAATTGCCATAACATACAAATATGAAAATCCGTATACAGGCGTTTCTTGTGAGTTACCCGTTGTCGAAAATGGCGCCGTGGCATCATCCTCCGCGGGTGTTACGTGGTACTCAGTTGGTGAAACCGTCGACGTCACGTGTTCCTATGACGACATCACACCGGGAAGGACGCTGACATGTCAGACAGGAGGGGCGTGGGCTTGGCTGCCGAACCAAGTGTGCCCGCCATTTGTACCAAGTATGATGATTGGTGATGGGCAAAAGTTATCAGATGATTATGAAATGACGTTTGTGTTTATTTAGGCCTATGCACATGCTATTTGTATATGAATTATGAATGTGTGTGTGTGTGTGTGTGTGTGTGTGTGTGTGTGTGTGTGTGTGTGTGTGTGTGTGTGTGTAACTGTGCGTCTGATTGCTTATGTGTAAATGTAACATATTTGTAGTGTTCTTGTATTTTGAATAGTTTTGTTGTGTTAACCCGTTCAGGACTGGTCCCAAAAATAATCTGGCAGGTCTACATGAAGAATGCATGTTATAGCAAAATCAGTCCGTCCTGAACGGGTTAATAGTAATATTGTTACAATTACAGGTATGTTTATTCACAATGTTTTTACATTTTCTTCCATGGTGTATAGAGGTGTAGTTATGTAGCAAACAATCTAAATCATGTTTATCCAATTGACGTCGAATTCAAAATGATTGTATGGACATTGAATAATGACAACTATGGAGTAGACAATAGTACCATTCATTGGTATTTATTTCATTATAAGCGGAAAACCGTGTTCATCTCTAACACCTTTGGATGAAAAGTAAACATTTGATGGAAATGATATTGATGCTAAATATGTTACTCATTGTGGAAATAGTAATCATTCGCTAATGATATTGGTTTGTCTCGCGATGTGTGGTCGTAATCTTTAGATTCCTTGTTGACAACACATTGCGAGATAAACGTCATTAGCGAATGATTATTATATTAGAGACAAATATACAGCATAATAAAACGTGGTAAATGGCAATGGTATTTTGATTTGATAAACGTCATATTGAATTGATTATCAGTATGGATGCTTACTAATATCTATGAATACGATACTTTTGTTTTTCTATTATGCCATGCCAATTGTAATATTACCAGTGGAAACAAATTTCTACGTAATGCTCATTGACCTATAGACTTCAATTCAATGTATGTTCAGTCCATGGAAGTTACTTGACAATCGAGAATTATATTATTTTACATTGCACACCGTTTGTGGTTGCCACATTTAGCTCTTCCGCCAACAACCACACTGCTGACAACAACACCGTTGACCACGACGACTGAAGCAACTACCACAAAACTTACCACCACCACTGCCCCGCCAACAATTGCTACCACGACAGCCGCTCCAACGACGACGATGACGATCACGACCCAAGCACCGACGCCGCAAGCTACGACTGTGGCACCTACGGTAGCACCCCCAGGTATTAACTTTCTCAACAGTATTTACATGGATTTGAATCTTATGAGATAATATTTGTACTTTATACAGATCTTGTGTTGATGGTAGATTAAACAATAATTATGCTTTTCTTTGCCTTAAATATTCTGCTTGTATGAGCGATGAATTTGTATTTATACACTGCCTAAATAAAATAGCATTTTAGGTGTTAAAAAGGAGAACACCTGTGTCTTACTGCGCGCCTCCAAGTCCTGTATGAACAAATATCACATGTAAACTTACAAAATAATAAATAACAATTCTAGTGATTAGATATCATATGAATCTTTGAAACAAAAACTGCTAAACAGCATTTTACTCCTCTAGCTATCCCATGCAACAGAACAAATTAACTTGGTTTATGTTATACTAGTTCAGCACCTCAATCATCTCAGTCATGACACCGTAAAACAGAAATGAGCATGGGAGACTCGACGTTCATGTTATGAAACGTCATGTTACAACTCGCAACCGTCGGAAAAAACAAGTCAACATCAAAACCTTTGGTATGAACAGCCAAATTGTGTCATACTGTCACAGACAAAATTGGACGAGTTACTTAGTTTGTTTTTGTCTTCGCTCAAAGAGGGATTTGTATTCATAACAATAACACAACAACAGCAGCGGAGGCATTATCTCCCCACCTGATTTGTGTGGCTCCGTCGAAATATTATACACTATGTAATGAAACAATATTTCTTTTCCTGACACATACATCACATTATCCTGGCAATTGTTTGACTCTTCAACTTCTTTAACTCCTATCTAAGCCCCATGCTCGCGTCCAGTGGTTGACAACGGAACCATCATTAACGACGTGCTCGACCGAAACTACCTGGTCGGAGAGAACGTGATTCTGAGCTGTCAGGCCGGTTTTGACCCGACCGACAACACCGTGCTGACATGTCAGGCAGACGGCACGTGGGACCCACCGCCGGCCTGTAGCACGTCGACCTCTGGAGTCTCGCTTGCAACGTGGCTGATTATCGGTGAGTTCTACTGATTACCTAGTTTTTTTATTATTATTTTTTTTTAAATTATAAACTGTGTTTCATGTATATCCCCCTGTAGCACCACAAACGAGAGTTCTGTGCAACAGCATTGATCTGTGAGATCAATGATGTTGCGCAGAATTCTCGTTGGCGGCGCTATAGGGGGATAAACCCACAGAAATACAATACAGAAATAAACCATATCGATGGGTTAACAGCAGGGTACACAGTTCAGGATCTAAACTACTGATTACCATGATTACAGTGCATATATTATATAGGGTATAGGCCTGTAGCACATCCACCTCTGGAGTCACGCTTGAGACATGGCTGATTATAGGTGAGTTCCACTGATCTCTGTGAATGTAGTAAATATGGTATAGGTCTGTAGCACGCCGGGCTCTGGAGTCACTCTAAGGATAGGGCTGATTATAGGTGAGTTCCACTGATCTCGAGGGATGTGGGAGATAGGGTATAGGCCTGTAGCACGTCGTGCTCTTGAGTCACGCTGGAGACGTGGCTGATTATAGTTCCACTGATCTCGAGGGATATGGTAGATAGGGTATAGGCCTGTAGCACGCTGTGCTCTTGAGTCATGCTGGAGATGTGGCTGATTATCGATGAGTTCCACTGATCTCAGTGCCTATAGTAGAAAGGCAATAGGCCAATAGAAAGTGATGTCGTCGAATTACCATGCTATATAACACCCATTATATACCGATGAAGTATATAATGTATTGTATACATGTTTGTCGTTAATCTACAGATATATCTACATTTTAAGATAACCCCCCCCCCCCCCCCCCCCCAAAAAAAAAAAAAAAATTATGACTGTTTTAATAATGGTCTCTCGCCCTCTCTTTCTTTTCTAGTGATTGCGATTGCTTGTTTCATCGTTCTCATCTGTCTGATCTGCATCTGCATGATCTGCTTCGTGAGTTGGAGCAAGGACGAGAGAGTGTAAGTAGGTCTTTAAAGGGATTGGGTCGTCTCGTCATACAGAGGGCGTGTTCCAAATTTCCCACAGCGAGGCGCCATGTTCAACGCACGGCGCGTGCTCTGTAGCTTGCATTCGCTAGAAAGTTGCGCGAGTGTCATGCTCAAGTCATTTTCCCCGCCTGATACTCGGGGGAAAAAATAATGACGCTCAGCTGGCTGCTCTGCGCGCAATTTCTAATCTGACAACGCAGTTTATTAACTCTATTACGAATATCATTACTATTTTACATGCATGTTCTACGGATAGTATATGTATAAATAATGCAAATTCGCACCTTTGGGACCGTACGAACTATTACAAATGAGTGTACGCATGATATGGTAATATGGCGAAACTGGGATTATGCCCGACGGTGATATTTTGGAGTTAAGGATAACTCAGCTTGAGACGGGTCAGTGTGCGATCAAGACAAGTTATCATGTCTCTTGGGGCAACTAAGTATAAAGGTTATCTGGGGCACGTCCTGTATTTTGTTTTCCTACACCATTATTTTGAAACTTGAAATGGGGCACACACACACACAAAAACAGTAAATGAGTAAGGAACATAATTATAATAATAGGCGAGGTGGGGACGGGGGACAAGATGTCAAAATGTATTATGTGTGTTTCTTTGATGTGTTGTATAACTCATGAAACCCTCATCTGAAAAACCACTGGAAAATAACTGGAGATACTTGTCTAAGAAGGGTTTCAGGGTATCGTTTCTTGGAAAGGTTCTTGGCTAAGGCCGTTGTATTATCTTATCTGGCGCGGAGCTACACACAGCGTCGATAGCCATTGGAAATTAAAAAGCTTTGCTAAGTAGTTACAAGCTCCGCGCCAGATAAGATATAAGACAACGGATAATTAGCTAAGACCCTTTTTATGAAACGGGGCCCTGTTATCTAAACAAAACGGCAAAGGCGCTTGCAACTAAGCTAGCAGACCTTCATAAACATGGGTATCGGCTGCGTAAGCTATTTGCTCTACTTATTATTTTTTCTATAACCTTCTCGCTCTGTTCAGAAGAGACGATCGACCAGCCATTATCCACATGGTCTCTCCGGGCGATAACGAATACACCGGCCGTCCACCGCTGATCCCCATAACCGAGGCCTCTGCCGCCGGAGTCATCCGACCACCGCTAGACGAGCCGCGGCAGCCGGTAAATGACGCCGTCCAGCAGACGCGGGATCCGACGCCACCGCGAAGTGATCCGCCAACGCCGACGGAGACGTACCCGCCGCGCGATTACCCTGGATCGGCGATCAACGGTTCGGTACTCGTCAACGGTATGGCGGGAAACCATCACGGCCACAACTTCGGGAAGGAGGAGAGTCAGGCCGTCGACGCCCTGTTCAACGCCGTCCGCGAGTACGATGATACTCCCAGCCCGTCTGCCGGTATCTACGGCTCGGTGCCGCCCCGTCATCTCCGAACCGGGTCCGCCGTCAGCGGATCGGTTATTTCGGTTATCTCGAATCCCGGTCGCACAACCGATCTGCCAACCAGTCCGCGTTACAGCATGAACGGTAGCAACTACAGGTCGGTCCAGTTCGATCGCGACGGTCCCAATTTCAAGGCTTAACTCTTTCTTTGTCCTACAAATGAATGATTAGCCTTTTTAGTAATTGAAACACGAGGCTTTAAATTATTCCATCGATCTTCCATTTATCCATTTATCTACTTTCATATACAGAAAGTTGACGGGTACAATTTCAAGGCTTGCTCATACAAAATAAAATAAATAAACAAAAAGCCTCTTTAGTCATTGATACACAAGGCTTTGAATTATTCCATCAAAATTCCTTACCTCTGTATAAACTAATTTCATAATTGACGGGCCCAATTGCACGGCTTAACTTTTCTCTTTCTCATAAACATGCAACAGCCTTTTTAGTCATTGATACACAAGGCTTTAAATGACGTAATTTTCCCTAACGTTCCCATAGCTGACGAGTACATGAAATATCAAGGCTCATAATATTCTTTCTCACAAAACAAATCAAACATTTTCTATTGTATTTGATACTAAAGGATTACAATGAATCCATCGAAATTCCTCACCTTACTTCTCGAACTTGTTTGTATGTTGCATTATGTTTAATGTGAATAATTATATTGTTAAGTGAGTCGGTCTTTATGTTTATATTTGTTTTTTCATTATGACTCTTTTTTTCGACCTTCCTTATTTCTGTAACTAGTTTTTATGTCAAAAAATGAAACATGTTACATTATGTTCCATGAGGAAAATATTAGTGTTAAATATGCAGGTCTATAATATGTGTTCTGTTTTGTTTTTGTCTGACTGGTGCCTAAAATGAAAACTGAAGTGTTATCTTTTTTAGAGCTAAACTAAACAGTATACTGGAATAACTGAAATATATAAACTGAAAGAAATCGAAGCAGCACCGAAACTAACAATCATAATTACTTTAGAGTTTGAGCTGTCGTATAATTATTAAAGGGATCTAGTAACTTTGTTGACATGTGCAAAAAGTGAGGAAGGGTTGATGCAATGTATATTGTTGTTATCTCATATGTCCACAGGGTATTGTGTGAAAATTTCAAGTCAAATGGACATTGCATGGCCAAGTAATGAGTGGAAATACAAAGTGATATTCACTAACTCACTGCACTCACTTTGTACACAGAAGAAAAACTCGCCCGGAGTTTTTCTTATCTGAATACTTCGATCGTACATATCTTTGTAACGAAAGGGAAATTTGAAAAACCGAAACCCGTCCCATGATTTTATTGTTAATACGAATACAACAAGGTATGAGGGAACCGCTAGAATTAAAATTTTATTTTGAGGATTTGGACAATCTTACTAAGTCCCTTTAATATAATTATCTTACTAGTAACGAATTGAATTATTTTAAATACGTGATTGTGTGGATATGATTTGGATAAATATTATGAAGTTAGAAATTACATTGTATCAAAACCACTCATAATAAATAATAACTGTATGCAAGAAATACATCAACATGTTTGTTATGTGTGAGATGATGATGACATTTGAAGTCACATTATATATTCCCTTTTCTTTGTGCCATACTTAAATGTTAATCTCAATTATGTCCGCGCCATTCAACCAATCATTGACATTCCACTATCAACAAGAAAAACACTTTGATTTGTAATCATTTTCAAAGTTTTTTCCCAAACGTTACACAATAAAAAACAATTGTGAAACATTACTAGGTTAACCATCATTTAACAATAATGGCGTGCCATGAGTAATTTAATTTCACCCAAATAAGCTGCTTCATTCTTGTATCCATTATCTAACATTTCCCTTAAACATGTTAAATATTCTTGCTATTATGAATAATGCTTCATTTCGAAATAAGTATAATATGGTGCAGTATCTTAACCCGTTCAGGACTAGTCCCAAGAATACTCGGGCAGGACTCTACACTCTAAAAAAATAACTAGTCAAAATGACCAGAAACCTAGTCATTCGGGCGCCTGCACTATTTCTTGTCAAAATGATCCGGAAAATCTAGTCAAATACATTGATGTTTTAATTAAATATTGTCTTTTTATACAAACAAAAATATCTAAAATTATACTCAATAGCGTTTTCACGTTATTGAGTATAATTTCAATGTATTTTTCTGTATACAAAGGCAATATAAAATTAGAACATCAATGTATTTGACTAGATTTTCCAGATCATTTTGACTAGAAATAGTGCAGGTGCCCGGATTTCTGGTCATTTTGACTAGTTATTTTTTAGAGTGTATGGAGAATGCATGTCATACCAAAATCAGTCCGTCCTGACTGGATTAAGCTAACAAGTTGTTCTAGGTTTTGCTTTTTTTTTCACTTTTCTTATTAGTTTTGATTACTTTCATAATTGTCACCTGATCGTTCATACTGTATTTCACTCGTTGTTTGTTTTAATTTTTTTATCGGAAATACAAATGCCAGCCTCTCCATGGTGCAGAGAACATGGATAAACTACGCAGTAACCATAACCTGTATTCATGGTATCTAATAGTTCCATGCTAAATATATCCCAAATGATATGGCTGGTAAGCAAAGCATATAAACGGCTTAGTTCCCAACTAGGGTTGGGCATAGACTACTTAGCCATGTCTTCCCAAATAGACTTAGTGCTCATCGAACTAAGATAGCACGGTTTCAAGTATGTGGGCCAAAATGTTTGTACACTAGTTATAATTTTATGACAAAGGCTTATGGGTGAAATATTACCACTGACAATCGTGTCACGGAGGTTTGTAACAATTTAATTGTTGATTTTTTTTGTTTGCGATTCCCAGCAGAACTTAATGAAATATTATATGAATATTCTAGTTAAAATGTAGATATGTTGAGAAACAAGAACAGTACTATTTGCCATAGATGCCAAACTATAATTATGTGTATATACACAAAGTATGTATACACGAAAATCTTTTCTCTTTTTTATTAGATATTTTGTTTAGTAGGACATTTTTGCTTCTGATTGTTCCTCTTACCCTCTGAGATGTATAATTGGATAGAGAATTATTATAAATTGAACTATAGTCAGTAGTTAAGCAATTGATTCCGTTTTTACAAGTTGTTTAGTTAACAGTACATGTCAATTATGTATATATGCAGGAACGAGATATATCTCTTCATGTATTTTTTGTGTAAGAAGTGTTGTAAATAAGTTAGTTATTTCAAATTTGTTATATTCAATTCTGTGTACCAATCATGGTCTCGTTCTTGACTAAGTTAATTTCCAAGACTAGACTAGAAAAGTGAGTAGTTCGTATTGGGGTGAATGATAGGTCATAGGGAAACATGGTTACATAAGCAGCAGCTCCAATAATATATATTTATTGCGATTATGGTATTACTATAATTCTGGTGACGGACAACAAAAACATTTACAAGTATATAGTAGAAGGTAAAATCACTCTGTACTCAGTATCAACTAGTTTATTATTATAATTGACGCGAAACAATGTCTTTCAGTTATTAAAGTCGTTTTTATATTTCATTAAGACTGTTGTTCATGTTGTTTAGTGTTTGTATACCAGTACAAAGGTTACCATGCATGGTTATTCAGCGTTCATATCGAAATAGACTACAAATCTCCCCTGCAAGTTTTAGTTTTTTTTTAGTGCTTTGTTTATAATAATCCTTTTTTAAAAAAACGAAGAAATTCACTCATTTTAAAGATAATTTATCTACCTAAATGTTTACTTCTATAAACAAAATTTAGTTAATCTAATAACTCCTTCATATCATCATGTCAAATATCGAACTAATTATGTTGGGGAATAAGCCACACTTCATTTGTGTTCACTCACTGTCATTGTGTTAGTGTTTGTGTGTGCCCACGCGTGTGTGTGTGTATGTGTGTGTTGTGTGTGTTTGTTTGATGTGTCTGCATGTACGTGAGCGTAAGTGTGCATGTGTGTTTGTGTGTATAGAATAAGGCGTATATGCGAGAGCGCGAATCTGTATCTTATTAGGATAAACGTTTGTGTGGATGTGTGTGTGCGTTTGCATTTTACAACGAGAGGCCTAAATGCGCACCATTATTTATTTGTTTATTGATTGATTGATTGATTGATTGATTGATTGATTGATTGATTGATTGATTGATTTATTGATGTATTGATGTATTTATTTATTTGTTTATTTATTTATTTATTCAGTTATTCATTTATTTATTTATTTATTTATTTATTTATTTATTATTATTTTTTTTTTTTTACATTTATTTATTTATTTATTTATTTATTTATTTATTTATTTATTTATTTATTTATTTATTATTATTTTTTTTTTATTTTTTTTTTTATTTTTTTATTTATTTATTTATTTATTTATTTTTTTATTTATTTATTTATTTATTATTATATAAAACTTATTGAGGGCAATTTTGTAAAAGAAAGATCCGTGTCGTTACACAATGATCCCAACCATCTTGTTTTCTTGTAATTGGTGTTCCCGCCCTCTAGAGATGACAAAGTTATAGTCTCCTCACAGAGTAACAGGTGTATTTGTATATTAAAGGGGTAGTTTAGTTTTGGTAGAGAGGGCGCTGCACATCACAATTTTGTTGTGAGGTAATGAAAAACTGAGTGTCGAATTTGCGAGAACATGCAATTTTAATGGCAGAATAAACTTTATTTGGTCAAAATCAGCCCAGAAACGGCTGAAATATCAATAAATATATCTGAGCCTATAATTATTTGGGGCCCAAATAATTAGATGAATTTTTCAAAATAATAAAAAATTGCGTGCACTTTTTCAAAAATTTTCAAAAGCGTTTTTTTAATAGTTGTTGATGATCTCTCTATTTAATCATTATTTCAATAAAACATCACATTGCATAAGTTTGTATAAAAAATGGTTGAAACCAATGAATTTTTAGAGAGCGCCCTCTTGAGTTTTAATGGCTCCTTTTTAAAGATAACGGGCTTTTTACTTAGTCGTTTGTAATTTTGTATGCCTTTCGAGCATGGTGGAGTTAAAACTACTAGTTTTATAATGTTACTGTCCATGTTTGGTTACTAAAGTTGAGCCTTACCAAAACTGTACTACCCCTTTAAAGAGACAGGTCGATAATTGTATAGTGGACACTTGACCTGTTCCCTACTACATTTTGCAATTCCCACATAGGTAGTACAGGACCCACCCGGTCCTAGTCCCGTCCTAGTCCAGATTCAGGACGTGATTTGTGAACACACACCCACACACCACGCCATACTACCGCGCGCTCCTTTCGTAATTCTCTTCTCCTCCAAAAGGTCTGGATGTTTCAATATTAATTAAGTATGACATACGCCAGCTATCGGCTGAGCTGTGCTATTAAAATAATAGTGCTAATTAGCAGACCTTCCGGGCAGCGTCTTTTTTTTCCCGTAACGTTAATGCGTCGCAACTCGTGAAAGCGCGCTGGAAAGCCAAGACTAGCTCGCGGTGTTGATTTACACGCAAGCCTAGCTATTTTCTCAATAAAATCGTGGCTTCACAGTTCACACACCATGATGACTGTGAGTGTGATAGTTATACGCCTAGATGAATCATAATGTTCCTAGTCTCATTGTCGTGGTCGTAGTCCGCATCGAGATCGGACACTAATTAAATAATGGTCACCCTTGCCCTTGGACTTGTCTTATCTAGTTCGATGTCGCAGAGCCGCAGATTTTGATGCTTAATAGCAGCGGGGGCTAGTCTTGGCTTACCAGCGCGCTTTTACGAGTATTTGAGGAAAAGCGACGCATTAACGTTACGGAAAAAAAGACGCGTCCGGGCAGCGGACTAACCCGATCCCGGTGTACGCAATGGCGGAATAACGAAACATTTCCGAAGTAGTGTGACAATACATGAGTAGCCATTCGTTTAAAACTATGGTTTACTTCGAAAAATTCGGTTCAGAACCGTTTAACATATCGTAAAAGAAATACAACTCGGGGCCATAATAATCCTAATCAAAGTTCAATTGAAATTATCTTCTAACTGGATTAGTTGTTTGGTAGTGACCTTTAAAAAAAGAATGTTGATAATGGTTCAGTCCCGTCCAAAACGTCACAGACAGATTAAACCTGTACCGCTTAATCCAGTCGAAACCGGTTCTATTAAAATGTCTTCAGACAATTGAGAATGTAGGTTATAATGCATTGCTTGTTTAGAATGAAATTAGTTTTTAAAGTGATCTAGTAACATTGTTAAAATCCACACAACTTACTTAAACCTCTACGGCCGCGGTTCTCGCATAAAACCTTCATTGTAAATATTCGTATTACCAATACATGCGTGGCACAGATTTGAGTATTCCGGATTTTCTCTCGTTATAAAGATATTCATAATTGAAGTGCTCAGATGTGAAAGTTTCCCTCCGCATGCAAAACACAGAAGACCACCAAAATAATCACAAATCGGCATATACACCAGAGTGTGGAGACAAATGCAGACGAATATGTTACATACGTGGGACACGGTTAAATCAAACTGTATTCTTGCTTGTTTACACCCAACATCACGCTATTTTGAAATTAAATTATTTATTTCATTTTAAACTGCACATGTGCAGGAGAAAGGAGGCGCATCATGCTTATTTCAAAAGCCAACACTAAATGGCCCGAACGTGTACTTTTAAACGAAATTTAGACAAGTACATGATACAAAAAATAAACAAACAAATAGACATACACAAAGACAATGTCGGTGGAGCATTTGTTGGCGGAGCAAATGTCGGCGGAGCATTTTTCGGCGGAGCAATTGTCGGCGGAGCAAATGTCGGCGGAGCAAATATCGCGGAGCATTTGTCGCGGAGCATTTGTCGCATTTTTCGGAGCAAATGTCGGCGGAGCATATATGTGCCTCGCCATCCGCAGGGGAGCCAAAAGTCGCAAGATGTCGAACCTCAGAAATCACGATTGATTTGAAATTGCATGAAAAAGTAAAAAAAAATATTATTGCCTCATGCATTTCCCTGATATCTGTTCTACCGGTACGCAAAATATCCAGTAAAAATATCCAGTGGAAAGGTAAAAATTAAGCAGAGTTTTGAAGCATGTTTTTTCAGGTTTGAAAAGTTTGCGTTCCAAAATTATTTGCCACTAAAAGCGATCGATATTAAGCTCCGCCTCTTAACAACCCCTTTGTGCTAAGTCGGAATCTCAGTAGCTGTCAAGAGCGGCCAGCGCACATCGAGATTCATTAATCCCTATTGACTGCTTGCACGGAGATTAGTAATCCAAATGGCCTCCATTGTATAGTGGCCCTATTGAGTTTGACAAAGTATGTTTATGACAATACTACCCAAGTCCTATCCAATTAACTGCACACCCACCCCCCCCCCCCCCCCCCCCCCCCCCTCCAACCTCATACACTATGTACACCACTGGTTCAGTGTGAGTATTATATAGATTAAAGAATTGGGCCCTGTAACATAACATTCATTAATCGTATGTAGAATTAATTTGTCGTACTAAATATTTAAGTAGTTCATAATAATTTTATAATAAGGCATACCCCCCCCCCCCCACCCCCGCCCCACACCACCAAAAATAAACAAACAAAAAACGCTATTTAGAGCTTGTTTTAAGTTGGCTAAAGCACAATCCCACTCTTTTATATACCCTCATTTTGAAGTTGACCGAGGCTCGCCTCCGTTACTTAGACACCTGTTTCAAAATTTTCTAAGGGACATCCCCGGGCATCCCCGCCAAAAGAACGAAAACAAACCCTGTACCAACGGATCCCCCCCCCCCCCCTCCCCCTTTGGTACCTGGGGCCTCCCCCTTCAAAATGTCTAGCTTCGATACCCCGTTTTACTTTTCACGTATCAACATACTGTTCTTTGTAATAGTTTTTACATTACGCACCAGACGCAAGTTTGCATTCCTAAAATCAAACTGCCAGTCAATACCGATTAATCGAACAATAAACAGAGCCAGAGTGGAATCCCTTTTATTACCTGAAAGTGCTCGCTATTGTATCATGTGCTCGATGTGTACAGTTTATCGTTCCAAACCCACTTAAAGTGAATCATGTAAAGTGTCCAAATCCACGAAAATGACTTGGAGCTTCCTCGTTTCTCTTCTACCGTGTTGTTTAGCTTATGGTAAGAGAGGAATAAAATAGGGTTCGATTTTTTCAAATGTCCCTTTAGTATGAAGATAATTATCATTTAAATCTTTTATTTCTAAAGCGTTAATCAACGTCTTAGGTGACCTTTGACCTTGTCGTGCCTGCTATATATATTGTGTCCGATCCCCGCCCGGCTATATTGCATACAGCTAGTCATAGACGTACGTTCGTAGAGAGCCGGTACGTACGTAATACGTGTATACGATACGCGTACAGCTACAGCGGTAGTAGTGAGCGAAGTACTGTGCATATTTGCATTGTGTACTAAATACCACTAGCAAATTTGTTGAAGAAACCGTTTGAGAATCTACAAATAAAATGCGAATGAGAATGCGGCCTGGGAGGAGATCTAGAGGTTCATCAAGAAGAAAAAACAACAATTTGGTTGATAATTGAGATGCATGCAGAGCTGAGTCTGAGAAGCTGCAGGTGATCGAAGAGACGACACGCACGGTCATGCACGGCCGGGACAGCTCAGCGCCGATCGAAGCCCCGTCTAAGGTACGTCCTCCCAAGTCAAGAGCCCAATTACAGAATCAGCAATTCAAGTTTGAGTGTAGATCGACAAATCTATCGCTTTCATGGTCTCTTTGACATTATTATTGTCTTTTTCACTGTGAAAATGACAATGATAATCATGTCAAAGAGGCCATGAAAGCAATAGATTTGCCGATCTAGTTATGTTGATATCTCTTTTGTTATGACTTACGATTATGAAATGATGGGCCTTCTCAAATTTGATATAGAATGGGTAATCCGTTTTTTGTGTTTTTTTATCGATGCTCATTTTTGATAATGTTAGGTCTATGGTCTGGAATGCACTGTGTCTGTGTAGTACTCGGTCTAACTCAAAAGACAAAAGTGAAATGTTGCAAAATAAAAAAATTATTGTCATTGTGAATTGTGGTGGTCAGGTGGTGCATTGGGTGGATTGATCCACCTCCCAATTTCAAATTTTTACTGGTCCGAGATGATACTTTAGCGGTCTTGACCTCGTAAAGTACGAAGAACCGTGGTCTCGGCCTCGAAAATGTCGAAAATTTTAAACCAATACTAAATCATACTCTCGGCTTCGGAAATGTTGTACGACTACGTCAAATATGTCAAACTTTCTGTACCGGCCCGCCGCCCATGTTGTTGCCGTACAAAGCCGCATAGCTCTGCTCCCTTGTGTGACCCACCTCACCCCCCCCCCCCCCCCCCCCCCCCCCTCTGCCTCCATGGAAAATTCCGGCTAATCTGCAAATCTCTTACTTCAGGACAAGTTTTTTTCATTAGTCTAATGATTAGATATTAGGCTTGGCAATCAAAAACCTTGGATGATCAGTGTTTTCTTTTTGTCTTACATAAGGCAATTGACTTTCCATACCAATTGCCATCATTAAGCAACTTTTTGATTTTTATCCTCATTTTATAGCATTGGATGTGGCTGTTCTCTTCGACATTATACATAGAGGATTTCCGAGTACCGATAGAATGGACGTGCAATCTGCATGCTGACACGACTCACACGATTTGTGCTGGTGGTGACCCCGATTGACTTATGGTTAAGGTAATTCATTGAGAACCTTTTTCTTGGACTGTGGACAGAGATAAATGATAGATCTGTGTTCTGAAACTAGAATTTCATCTTCAAATTAGCAGGCAAAATCAATGAGAGTTTATTTTGGCATACCATTGTGTGTCAATTGCTATACTTGCACAAAGTGATCTCACTGGGATTCGAAACTGGGAAAACAACACAGATAAATGTCAGAGGAGGAAAGAATGTGCATTGAGCGCATATTTTGAAAACTTATCATGGGCTTGATTGTTATGTTATATAACAGAAAATCTCAATAAACAAGGGCCGACATTACTGGACATGAGAAAAGATTCACAATGCATTGTAGAATTTGCATTCCCTTACACCATTTTCAGAATGATGAAAATTATTTTAGCATGATTTTATTTTGTATCTCTGCAATATTTTCAGAATGTGGACCTTAGATTTATTATTTTGCTTATTAGAGACAAATGCATTAGGCATACTGTATACTGTATACCGATTGAAAAACAGATGAAAACTGCTACAGAAAAATTGACAATGGAATAAAATTAGAGTCAATAATTATAGTGTAGCTTCGATCCTAACAGCTGAATAACAAACTGAAGGGAAAATAACAAATTTGGTCCATGTTGATTAGAAATCAAATCCTATTTTTACTACATGAATACATGTTTGTGGTTCATTTTGTGCAATAAGTGCACATGACTTACACATTACTATTTATCTGATTGCATTCCTTTTTTCACAAATCTCACCCTCTCTATAGATTTCTTCAAGACCCATCAAGATTCTACACACCCACTATACCACACCACCCAGAACAAATAACCAGGCCGCCAACACCCAAGTTCTCGCAGACCCTTCAGTCGCCATGCTCATACCCTGCGGGAAACGGACCCACAACGTCCATTAGCAAGGAGCTAAGCTAGCAGGTTTTTGCAAACGGGGAATCCTGCAGTTCGTGTGCAAAATCAAGAACTTCCTACAGTAACAGCGGGCCGACCGTTCTTGGGTTTAAATCTGCGACACACTTTGGTCAGAATTATTCCGGTTATTATGCGACGGCACGATACAGCTCTATGGTCAACCAATCAACGTGCTTGTAGCGAGGTAAACATTCAGCACATTGCTATCATGTGTAGTACATAGACAATTAGTTGGCGTGTTAACAATACAAGCCAGCCATGCGTTGTCTATACATTGCTTGTGACAACGAGATGTGACGTCATGCAGTCTACGAATGTACGTCCGCCTTCACCAAATTAGCGAAACTGCTTGTCAACGAAAGTTATTTGAGCGCGGTGAACGGGGCAATAGATCGCTCCCTGCGTCGTTGAAAGCTCTGTACGTCGCTGAGCGAAAACACCATAATATTGGAGCAGGACTTCTAGCGTATGAGACATGTTAGATGTGGACGTCGACCGTGGGAAGTGGCAGGGATGTTCGGCCAGTGATTGCCCACAGATCCCTCACCATGCTGATGCCAAATTAACCCGTTCCCTACGAGTTTATGAAATCCCCATAGACTTTGTACACAACCCACTTGGTTCCTGTGGTCAAGGGGTTAAGGCCCTACCGATAAGGCCTTCAAATTGATATATAGCATAAACAGTTCATTTCTCAAATACAACTCTTTAGCATGGAATTATTCACGCACACATTTTGGCAAAAATTAACAAAACCTTATTATAACAAGCACCTCGGGCACAATTGGATTGAATACCTTATGTCGGGTATCTTGTGTCTGGGCTTAAAAATAATAAAATACAAAGATCCTTGACGTGTAAAATTATCATCGCTGTATCCGGTACCTCTTGTTAGGAGGTTCCACTGTATCAACAAAGATAAGTTTTGTTGCGGGAAGTAACAATGACCGAATAGTGCTCATAGCAACAATCTGTTATCTTTTTCAAATTCAATCAAAATAAATTTGATAATATATCTTTCATGTCTTCCCTATTACATGTGATAAAGGTAATTATGATTTAATGAAAAAGGATGTTTTTAATTTGTAGTTCAAATCAGTGGGCAGTACGGTACCTCGTTATAAGCGAGCTAAACGGGGTTTCCCTGTATAGTGTATGACATAAATTTATCATTTTTTAAAACTCAAACAAACCATTGTTTTTCTCAGATGAAATACTAATAAATAATATGATTCAGAATAATTGTACAAGGTTATTGATATAATGTATGATTGAAGTTGCTAATAACACCCATGAAGAAATGTGAGTGTGTATCACTATGCCAATTGTCCTTTTAACCCTCCTTTTGCTTGGATTCACAGAGGCTTCCCCTATTATGTGCAGGGTATTGAAGGGTCGGCCAACTCAATTGTATTTTTCATAGATCAGGATCAACCAAATGGCTAGGTGGACAATGTATGAGACACAATTATGCACAATGATCTGATATTTATTCTTTGTGTAATGTAGCTTTGTTTATTTTATAGTGATTTAGTTTTGTAAATTTTGTTGTTCCAATTCATTCAAATTCGAATGTAACAATTGCTATATTGTATTGTTTATACTATGTATGTTTTGATGTTCAATGTACACTGATCCTTTCAGCACTGCTGCTGATCAGTTTGAAATGTATACCAAAATAAATAAATAAATAAATAAATAAATAAATTCACAGAGACACTACATGATCTGCACACATCCAAAAGTTGAATCAATCACCCAGTATTTCATTTTTTGTAACAGTTGCTTCTGCATTTATTGAAAAATTAAATACAAAGTATCCAAATAACAATAATTGCATATTGTTATATAATTGATTTTCATAAAATGTGAAAATGCTGTGTAAATACACAAGTTATTCAACCATTTGCATTGCTTCAAATTTCAGGAATGTAAATCCTACTTCAAAAAAGTACAATTTACCAGCATACACAAACAGGCGATTTTGTTAGTTTGAAATGTAAAAAATGCACACATAGTACCAGGTAAAGGGGGAAAACGGCTAGAAGCATGAAAATGTACAGTCAAACCTGTGTACCATGACTGCCAATCAAAGTGGCCACTGTAGAAAGGTGATCACTATAGACAGGTTCCATTACATTCCTTTTCTCTGCAAGGGATCATGTTTGGTGGCCATTATAGGCAGGTTTGCTGCTATAAAAAGGTGGCTGCTATAACAGGTTTGACTGTACTTGAATGTAAATGTGGGCTCTGTGTAGTGATGTATCCGCAGAGTATGTGTGAGTGTGGGTGTGTGTGTGTGTGTGCGCATGTTAGATACTAACACAAAACAGACTTGTAGTTATTTGCAACTGGTTGACATAAAAGATAAATAATGTGCTCACACTGTCTGAAAATCTATATTTTTCATTCACTGTGTTATTAAAAAATAAGGAGTACATGGGGAGCAACCTCTACATGCAGTGATGTTGCCTGGGGGCGCATCCCCCCTAATAATTTGCCATAAAAATACAAAACATCACATGAATAGATTGGGGGTATGACAGGGTGAAGGGTGGGGGATATCTCTCCTTTGCATAACTAGCATACTTCTAAAGATATACATACAAATAATCTACCCACATACCCTCCCCAAATGTCGCCTATATATAGACATGCATATAAACATCACAGGAATAGATTGGGGGTATGACAGGGTGAATGGTGGGGGATATCTATCCTTTGCACAACTAGCATACTTCCGAGGTGATACATACAAAAAGTCTACCCACATACCCTCCCCAAATGTAGCCTATATATTATAGACATGCATGTAGGGTGTATGCCTGTTTCTATAATGGTTTCAATCATGTGGTCCCGAGGTCATGCTTTCTTGAATTCTAGTATATTCCAAGGTAAGGAACACACTGCACATTTTTTCGAGTGAAAAGTTGCAAAAGCTCCCTACTGTGGGAGGGTCGATAGTGCGATACCCCTCCCACACCATCCACCATCCCTGCTCCCTTCCACGACCCCACCCCCACTTTTCAAAATAGTCATGCCACTGCAAGAAAGCCAATAATGTATTATACAGGGGGAACATTCTGTAGAAAAAAATATACGGTGTGCCCCCTTTCAGTCTGACCCGCTATTCCATTGTCTCCATGAAAAATGAATACACAATATGGCGGATGTTGCCTACTATATGAGAGTGGGAGAGTGAGTAGTTATATAAGAAAATTTGAAAGAGAACAATGGAAATTCAGAATATGCGTACGTGGAGTTGCTTTTATTTGGTAGCTACGGTAGCTGTAGTTATTACGTTCACGCCCAGGCCACCCGGCGGGCGCACAACGGGCAACGCGATCACGGGCTGAACCTCCCAGATAGACACGGCAGCGCAATTCAACGAGTCGATGTACCCGCGACTGTTGAGCTGAGCCGATGTGTACATGTACGGGTGCGCATATCAACGGCCGCGGACCATCATTCCTGTGACAAATTTACGGTAAGCCATCAGTTTTCGGTGATAAAATATGAAATCAATATTCCCTTTTTTCACGAGGTAAACGGTTTTCGTTTTCTTTCAAACTTTCACAAATCTTTCAATTGTATTTTACAATGATATTGATATAGGATTGAAGTCTCAAATGTCATTTTGTGCAATATCTGACACTTTACCTGAATCACTTTAACTTGTGTGCTTATAAATGTATTCTTGACTCACAAAATTTTGATATTTCTCGAATCTTGAACACCTTCCATTCCAGTAATCGAAACTCGATTTCGGAATTCAAATTTTCGTTTTCACGATAGTTGTAAAAAGTCGGTTTGATTATTAGATTTTAACGTTTGTATAAAAAGACCTTGAATAACTTTAGATATTGGAAAAAGAACTTTGTATTACATGTAATAAAAGATGAAAAGAATCATCCTGATCAAGTTTTGATAGCTGTATAAAACATTCATTATATGGAATAAAAGATTAAGGTGGTTATTGGATTTACAGCTACCCAGGGGAAAAATCATGAAATTTGGACCCCATGCCGTCTTTTGTTTGTCAACATTTTTTTTCTTGCCAAAATCTTTGAAGAATGTGGAGTCCACATAGTGAATTGAACTTCAAATAGGCCTGCGGCAAATGTTGGAATTTTGGAAGATAACGAAGGGAAATTCACAACAAAATTTCATTTAAACAACGTTGTAAACTACATCATAAAGCTACAATCATATCTACAGGAGTTTATGTTTGAGCACAGCATTTAAAGGTGATTGGGATTCGTAAATCAGATGCGCATTCCTAAATCAGATACATGTACATAGTGCCATCTTGGGAGCGCCTTGTGCACAGTGTACCATACGCACTGGCTATAAAAATGGCGCTATGCAGTGTAGCATCAGTGTAAGCTGCAGATTGAACATGGCACCCTCGTGAATTAAACCTTATAGAAAGTGCCCTCAAACTAGACATTGCAGTCCCTTTAATTAAAGCTATTAACTTTTGAGTCGGTGCTTGGGCCTCATGGCCATGACACCCCTTTCCCCCATTGTGCATGGCCACCAACCTCCCGTCGAAATCTCATTTGTATTAGCAGCAGGAGATGCCAGCCAACCTACTGTCCATGGAATGACGGCGAGTGCAGCTATAGTGCCAGCCCTCGGTTGGTGGTTCCATATAGGATTGTTTCAGTAGCTACTGTAGTTTCAATGATGCCCTTTTCATATCGCAGGTTAGATAGTTTTGAAATGGTCCATATAAAGATATCAGCCAACCCTACCATCCATGGAATGACATCCCGGTGCATCTAGTACCAGTCCTCGGTTGGTGGTTCCATAGGATTGATTCAGTAGCTACTGTGGTTGCAAATTAGAAATGGGTATGATGCCCTTTTCATATTTGCAAGTTAGTACAACAGTTTTGAAATGGTCCATGGGGATTAGAACGTTCTATTAGATTGCCTAAAATCAATTAATCATGACATGTACAATTGCGTGCATATGATGACACACGCGGTACCCCGGGGTACCGTTGTACCCCAGGGTACCGCGTTGTGTAGCGCCATCTTGTGTCCACTCGAAGCACAATCGTATTGCGTTGTGTATGCAATGCAGCGCGCGCTTGTATGCACGCTATACCCCGGTACAGCCCTAAAAAATAAATAAATAATTGAACAAAATGGCGGATATTCGTTTGGTACCCCAGGGTACCATTTATGTCATCATATTATAAACAGATCTAATTCTATGAGTTTTGTGACTAAAGTGACCATGACACTCAAGAGGGTTGAACACTGTAATTAATATTACAAATTAAATATTACAATAGGAATGATCTCCTTTATTTAATATTAATGTTTACGGCGGAACATATCCCAACTTGTAAACTAGATGTGAATAGGTTCAATACAATTTCAACTAAGTTGACCTCTTTTCATTGTATTAGAAGGTAGCGATCCATAGCTCTGATACCTGATACAGTAGCTGCACCGCTGCTACAAATTATTGATTGGCCACGGGTGACCAGAGGATTAGCAACCTCAAGCTGCGATTTATTTAGCGTAGTTGTTGTTGTCAGTATTAATTACTTAGAGATGTTATAAATAGGATGAGCCCTTTTAATGATGAACCAAAGTGCGACATCACAGATATTTATTTCCACGGGTAATGGTTCTAAACAATGTCAGGCAATCCAAAAATGTCTGACCTAGCGGTTGTTAAGAAGGCAATCACCCAGCTTCAACCCAGTAACAAAAGCATGTATATATAACAAAGCATGTGAAGTCATCAATTTGGTACTCTATTAGTCTATTCACCGACTATATTTTCTTATATTTTTTAGATGTTTGTTCACCTTTAATACAAATTGTTGATTGTCTTTTGACAAACAGGGCTTTGAAGTAATGAAATCATACTCTTTTGTGATATCGTAGCAATTATGGTTCTAAACAACGTGTGCTTTGGTTTAGCCTTTTGATAGTTGGTTGGAGCAAATTAAAGGTCACAACATTTTGGCTTGCCTGACATTGTTTAGAATCACTGCTCATGGCAATGAAAAGTCGTAACATCAAACTCTGGTACTTTATTGCTTCAATAGCAGGCTTCAAATTAATTTGGATCTTTGCTGTTGTCTGTATTGATTGAAATATTGTGACTAAATGGCATAAATTAGCTAATCCCTTAGTTTACGTTTGTATACAATGCAGATTAGTTATTAAAAAAAACCTGACATGGTGTCACTCAGATCGCCCTAAAACAAAAACTACACAACCAAAATTACTGTTCTTGGTATCATTTTTCATTCGAAAAGACACCCTATCCGATGGACATAATCATTTTGTTACTATATTTTGGGAAGTGCCCCGTTCCGTTTTTTGGGGCCACGCTGGTATAGAAATAAAAACATTCGAAAGGTAGTCAATTATACAATGCAGATTAGTTATTTAAAGTGCTAAACTGTACTATATATTGACTGCGTTGATAAGAAAGATATCTTAACCCAAAGTAATCAATCATGAATCAGAACTGAATCAACACTTCATTTTCAACAATTTTCAAAATCACTCCTGACTAATTGCTCAATGTGATGAAACTTTGAACATTTTCAGTTTGAAAGTACTTTCTAGAAATGTATTGAAAGTGGTGAAAGTGGTGAAAGTTCGGAAGCTATCAGTCTGGGGCACTTACCAGAATTATTTTGAGGAAATCAAATTAGGAAGGGTAGGTTGTTAAATGTACCGCTGGTTAGTATACCCCCTTGCCTTTTAATCTCGGTAATTCGGCAAAGTTTGACACCCTAGGAAATTGGCAGGTACTTAAATTTGTATTTCTTGTATTCCAGTGTATTCCCTTATAATATTTTCCAAACTGTCTGGAAATCTTTTTTCTCTTGTTAAATATTACTGGTAATTATACTCCCTACTTTTTAATCTCAGTAATTCGGCAAAGTCTGACACCCGAGGAAATTGGCAGGTACTTAAATTTGTATTTCTTGTATTCCAGTGTATTCCCTTATAATATTTTCCAAACTGTCTGGAAATCTTTTTTCTCTTGTTAAATATTACTGGTAATTATACTCCCTACTTTTTAATCTCAGTAATTCGGCAAAGTTTGACACCCTAGGAAATTGGCAGGTATGTAAATTGTACTTCTTGTTCCTGTACAATATTACCCAAACTCTTGTTTCTCTTAATAGTGAAAGTAAGATATG
>JBAMJV010011334.1:0-20010 GCA_037951105.1 Echinarachnius parma
CCCTATAGTAGCAAGAGAAAATCTAAAGCATGAAAGAAGCACTGTATATACAAAAAGGGGTTTGGTTGATTTGTTAAAAATTACTAGTTCCCTTTGTTTCTCTAAAACTCCTCTACCTAAACAGATACAAACTCTGAAAGACAAGATCGTCGAGGTTGCCCTAGACGCGTCTTACATTGGGGAGGACATACCCCTACGCTGGATGAAGTTCGTTCAAGATGAAATCAAACCTGGATCCAAAAATCCAATGAAGGATTTAGAACAGGTATGTTACTTTATGTTTACAACACATGATTTGAATGCCGTTGACAAGCATTATCTATCAGATATTGATTCAAAGATAAGTAAGCTAGCAGACAGTAAGTAAGTTTATGTCATAATATCATACCTATGTGTCTATATGTTTCATTTCTAGCTCGTGAAAGAAAAGTTTCGTTAAACTTAAATTTGTTAGGAACATTTTCTGATATCTGGAATGAAAATCAATTCCTGATCTGATACTTGGTATAATTCTGAAATAATTGTGGTAAAAGGCAAACCATTAGGAAGAACGTAACGTTAACTCGGAAAATGTTTATGATAACAATTGTATAAAACGATTTGATACGGTTTATAAAAAGCATGCACACATGGTGCTAGCTTTTACATACGTAACCTATGCAATGCACTGCAAAATATTAACTGATTATTGAGGAGTATTTTATATTAGATATTTACAAATAATGTATCTTCATATTGCAATATTAAATGTGTTTCACTTTTACATATATCAGATATAATAAGAAGTACCAAGATTCTTCATATAATAAAACAACATAATTTATCAAAATCAATATACGTACGAATGTAACGTTTTGTTTACACTCTGCATTGGTATTATATCGTTATTTCAAGATCAAAGCCACTGCTGCTAAACTTGGAATTGAAAGTGATCTGATGACTATGCTGACGTTTTACCACGATCTAGGGGAGATTATCTATTTTGGTGACGTTAGCGATGACCTCACTGACCTAGTCATATTAGATCCTCGCTGGCTCGTCGACGTTTTCAAGGAAGTGATCACCATCTTTGAACCAGACGATACGGTCAGTATTATAGTATATCATGATTGTGACAGTTGTTTGACCACGATAGGATATCCATCAAGTAGGCCACACGGTTCCCAAATGTTTAGTACGTGTTTTCATATTACCAAATTTAAATTATGTACTTATTGGCTCCATGATATTACACAAGTAACTATACCGTTTCCAAGGACTACTTGTGACATGTGTCAGATAAAGTTGTATTATCGCCCACATATGATGGCTGGGATATTGTATAGCACAGCAAGACGTTGCTGGAGATTTGCTTTGACTAACAGGATAGTGTAGTAAAACCTCACGTTCGTGGTTAAAACTGCATTATCTATTCTATTCTCTATCTCCGTTTCTTTTTCAACAGAATCATATGGTAGGTATTGCCTGGAACAATATACAGGAACATGGTATATTGGAAGAAAGCTTCATCAGACATGTCTGGAGAAGATTTCCATCTGAGACACAAAACCGGCTTATTGACCTCATGATGAAGCTGAATTTGATTTGCGACGACTCGGAAGAATCATATCCTTGCAAACGATTCTACGTGCCTTCGCTCCTGAATCCAAAGAACACGGCGGAACAAATCAGAACTCCAATGATGACAGATTCTTTCACGTTCTACACCAGTCTAGAGAAGGTGTTCCCGGGTAAAATGTGCTTGCTATGTTATAGTATAAGGCATTATATGTCGTGCTTGATGCATAAGATATTCGTTTACCTTCAGTTTTATGAAGTATAGAAATTGACTCAAAATATTCTACTAGGAAGATTGATAAGAATATGACGATCTATCCACATATTTGTATTCTAGATGAGTTATCTACAACACTGTTTTCCAGTGGATTTCTCCATTTGCAAATATGTTATTTACTGTATACGATTCTATTTTTCATTGTACTTAGCTAGTTTTATTTGACACATGTAAGAACTATTCGATTTGTACAATGTAATGGAATATATATTTTTGGTATAATTAAAATAAACTGAACTTGAGCTTGTTATGTATACCTACAAGTATTGGTTACAAATCTATATTTTCACATTTTCCTTTCCTGTCTCCCTCTCTGCAGTTGGTCTCTTTCACCGTCTCATGTGTCGCATGGCCCGCAGGTTTGGACCTAAAGTAAAGCTCTACCACCACGGAATCGTCCTGCAAGAAAGAAGCAACGCCGTACTCATCCAGATGATGTCTTTCCCAGAGACATTTATTAAGGTATCCGACTATTATCATCGTCTGAAAGAACTCCATTTTTATTATGATGTACGTTTGTTTTTAAACAACGGACAAGTACAGGGCTATATTTTACATTGCAACAATTGTAAACGGTGAACTAATGAAAATATTGCTGCAATTTTAAGATTTCAGAATACATAAATATCGACGAAAATAAAATATTTAAGAAGACAATTCAATATAATTTCTATTATATATTTTAGAACGTATTGATAGATTTAGTTTGAAAAATGCTTCATGAAAAGGTATGATATAATGGTTCAATTCCATGAAACAGGTGACAATTCGCAACAAAGAAATAGCTGGTGAAACAGGGGACCATGACGCCTGTATGGGGAAGAGTCCGGATCATACAACAGTCAAGTCCACAGCCAGTGAACACGGAGACCATGGCGCCAGTGAAGAGAAGAGTCGGGGTTATACAACAGTGAAGAGGGTATGTTCTGTGTTATTTCGAAACATTTCACTCGACTATTAAGTGACTGAACAGTTTTGGTTTATAGGTCGCTTCAAAATATAATTTAATGTGTGAGGTATTGAAATCTAAGTGCATTATTTGAAAGAGCATGTGATTTTAGAGATAAAAAACTTTATTTGATACAAATCGGTTCGGAAAGTTTTTGGGGAGCGCCCTCTTGTGATTTATCTATTTAATGTACACTATTAGACAAATAAGACATTTCAAACAATATTAATAAGACATTAAATTATTATAAATCAATATCATACTGAAATCATTATGAGCGTGTCTGACCGATGTCCATTAAAATGCTATAAGCTTCTCGAAAAAAGTAATTCACAATATGTAAAAGTGATAATGAAACAATTAATCACATTGAATGATCATAAAATCAATGTTGCAAATATTTCCCTTGTCAATCCGATATGTATACATTCCCCTTTGTAATAAATGTAAAAGCAACGTCCTTATTTGTGTCACCAATTGTATTGTTTCAAGATCATTCAAAAGGTCTGCACAGAATTAAATGCCCTGTGCAGTGGCTGGATGGGGGACAAGTACCAAGGAAAAGTCATCTTTGACTGTCCTCGACCAGACTGCCCATCGAGGTCCATCGGGCCATGCACCGAGCATGGAAGCAATATAAAGGACCTCAGAAGTCTTTATGGTAAAATAGGAATCCGGATTAATAGTTATTATGTAATGATCTCCTTTTACTTGAATTTGGTATATCACTCAGTAAACATTGATCAACGTTATTTGGATTGGGTAATATAATAATGCACCCAACTGATACGGATCAATCGATACTCTTTTATTTGTTTACAAGTGGAAATATTATTACACACTTTATATGAATACACTTTAACAAAAAAATAAAGTTAATTCATGACCTAAACAGTCTGCATTGTATTTGAAACATGTTATATATACATAACTTTACGCCCTTTCTGATTCACACTTACGTAGACTACGAATATGAAACCAAAGTTGTCGATGATTCCGGAAGTGAACTTCAGGTGGATGCTTTTGATTTCAAGTTAACGATTCCACCTGGTGCGATAGCTGCAGGAAAGAGGCAGAAGGTTTGCCTCAGGGTACTCACTGATTTCCGAGAAAACAACAGGTTGGAAGAGGATGAGATGGTTGCAAGCTTTGGATTCCAAGTTACCCATGGTCCAGTAGAATTCAAGAAGCCTGTCAGACTGACAATGCCTCACTGTGCAATTATACCTGATCCGTCAAAAGTGAGCGTGGTTCTGTACAGGGGGTGTGATGATAACGATGGTAGGTTGCCTCTTAAAACCAAACTTATGTCCTTGTTTGTATAGTCTATAAATCATTTGTATTCATTCAAATCAATATATGTTACAAAAAAAGTTGAATACCCAGGTCCATGGCAGAAGTTGAAAATAAATTCGCATTCTGCAATTGGCAGGGTCAACAGGCTAATACGAATACACAACACAATAACTGGAATAGTTTACAAATACATAAAACATACCAATATAGAAGATAATGAATATATATTTAAATTTATGCGTATTTCATGAATCATTACAACCGTCATACGTTTGTTTCTTTTTATCCAAGAAGCTAAGGAGCATAGTTATGATATTATTCAATCAGCAAAAGCACCAACCAAACAATTAAGAATAATTAAGTTACAGTTTATATTTAATACTATAATATAATATACTCGATTTATATAGCGCCTAATATGATTGATAATCATCTCTAAGCGCTTTACAATGATAATATTACTCCCGGTCATAGGATACAATGCAAACCAGCACACATTGTGTGCACCATCTCCACTCCCTGGGGAGCATTTCTTCCAAGCGCTCATGGGCTCAAGAAGACCACGTAAAGGCTCATATCTTATTCATTTCAATTGTATTTGTATTAATCGTTAAATCCTGTCATGAGTTTGGATATTATGTCTAATAGTAGCATAATTATGATATTATTAAAGTTATATGAATAATTGACATACAATTAGTATTCAGTTTTCATATTTATAACTCATACAACTGTATTTCATTTACTTCATTTATTTTGTCCTGTCTTTTGAAAACAGGAACACCCTATGATCGAATCAAGCTACGGAAAGACCAATTCCGTATTACAAAGGACACTGTAGAGCTGTTTCTTACACACTTTTCACCCAATGATGTCACGCTCAAAGGAAGTCTCCTAAGAAAACAGCCGTACGCCTGCACACCATTTCTCCCCGAGTACATGCCGGACGACCAAGAACCAGTGCTTCACGTCTGGTTATACAGCAATAATGCATTGAAAGGAACTCTAAAGGTGGGCACTCTACCTTCTTTACACAGGATGACAGGGGCCTCGATCCGTTTTTGCGATTGAGGGGCGAAATTTCAAAAAAATTCCAGAGTGACCACTGAGAGAGCTAAAAGCCCCACATTGGCATGCCCGGAATTTGTATTACGCGCTCATTGAAAGTGTCTTGATGGCTCGTAGACCTGACTTTTAGGGGGGCACCGACTTTGGGGACAATACTGGGGGTCCAGGGGGAGGAGCCCCCTGAAGCTTTTAGATTTCAGACATTTGCAACTCCTATCATGGGTGTTAAAATTGTATAAAATAGTGAACCTACTCGTAACGTATTTTAAAAGGGCATACTATAGAGCCATCGATATAGTCAAGGGCAATGGGCTCCCATGAAACTAAGCCAGGGCGTCAACAACTTCTCAAAAGTACAACTTCTCAAAAGAGGAAGCGAAACAACCGGGCGGGGGAGGGTGTGGGAGAGGGTGTCCCCCTTCCACAGTAGGGAACTTTTGTATTTTTGGGCGTAACATTGTCCGATTTGGTACGCGTACGCACCTGAGACAGACCTTTCGCGTAATGATGTATATAAGTATGGAACCAAACATACACAATGACAAAGGGAGGGAGACAATCTTCTCCACTTTCAAATGTAGGGCGGGGAGGGGGTCAATTTCGGACAATAAATTGCGTACGCACTTTATTAATGGCCCCTAGATCAGAACCTCCACCACGTGATTAACAATTTGATTTGCGTTCAGCGCATATGGACCGAATCGACTTAAAGATATATTTCAGATTATTTTAGTTTCTGTGACGGTGTGCTATCTATAGTTGAGGGTTTAATAAACTGCGTTTGAGGTGTGCGTTTGAGAAATTACACTGCCCCGGCAAAAAAGGAGATTTATAGTCCTTTTCAAACTAAAAAACAGCTATTTTGGAGATTAAATATTGATAAATGTGTCTTTCCCCACTTTGGCATTATATCACTGCCCCTGCCCAACCCCACCCCCTCCACGCAGGATCGACGCCCCTGCAGGATGATTGTGTACGATTTTAAGTATTGTGTTCCTATTTGATTTGGTTGGATATGACATTCAAACAGTCTCAAATGTGTGTATTAGTCACATGGCTTACATTTGATCGTGTTCATGATAAAGTAGAATTTTGTATTACTCACGGATTTCACTGACATAGCTTACCCAGAACAAGTGTGTTTTGGTGTGATAACTATTTCATAATGATGCACAACATTGCACGTTGTAAAGCGATACAAATCCTTTGGAAAATAATAGAAAATATAATTTTTCATATGTATAAAATAATAGTTCGTATTGATGAAAAAGTTATTATAATAGGTGTGCAAAATTTTGCAAATGAAAATTGGTGTATTAATTTTATTATTAATATTACTGAGTTTTTCATTTATAGAAATTATATTGAATTTATGAATGACAAGGCAAACAATTATTTTAAAACCAATATATTATTGAAAGAGGTTAAAATAGAAATTAAAAACTTTTAAAATTGTGCTTACCTTCGAAACAAATTAAGAAATGTAAAAGGAATATGCCAATTATATGAACACTTTTAGTTTATCATTTTATTAATTGTGTAATTATGTAAATATTGTTTTATGAAATAAAGTTCCCCGTAAGAGGTAAAGGAAAACAAAAATTGTCATAATGATGTAAATATTATGATTTACATTTTTAGGATGTCTTTGCAAAGGAAGAGCCATTCCACTATCGACCGGTTCGCGCTGAAAAGGAGATAGTAATCTACAAGGAGAATATGACCATTACATGTAGTCCCACCAAAACAGAAGATCAGGTGGGCTATTATTACTTTTAACTTTGTAATTCGGTTATAATAATAACAATAATTATTATTTGATTCATACAACGCTAAATAAATCTCTAAGCGCGGAACATTATAGGTTTTCCCGGTAAAGTTTGTCAAAAAATCAGAGACAAATTGATAATTCGATAATTTAAATTAGAGCGACTTTTTTAAAGTGATGTTTGCTATATTCAAATTCACTTTAAAAGCAGTCAATTCGTTAATATGCATGTTTTTTGTACTTTACTTTATTAAAATCAGGTTAACACAGCACAATCGTGATTACATTTTGCGCAGGTAGCTTAGAGCAAGAAATGTGTACCTCAATCTACATTAAAATTTGTACTTTATAGACATCCGATTTTGCGCATTTAGCCTTCAAATTGGCATGGTATATACATATTTCTGTTACACTAATGTTTGCATTTGTTCTCAATGTGAACATACCCAAAATAAAGTTACAATAATTGTTATGAGGAAAATGATCTCATTCATTTCAACAAAGTTTATTTCAATATATGTGTATACATCTAATTTGTATTCAATGTATCTATTGATTTCATCATTTTTCATCACGTTGATACTTATTTGATTTGTTTCTGTTAATTCAATTCAAACATCCCGCCCCCTATGTGTGTGTATATATTTTACATGATAAGTTTACACCGTGACGAATTAAAATGCACACGTTTTACAACCGCTCGCCAATCTACGAATTTTAATGCTCGAAGGCCCACGACAAAATGCTCTGCTCTAAATGTTATGCTCTTTAAATGTTATCCAACTCATCCAAATCCAATTAAATTGCTAACGGTTCCCTCATACCTTGTTGTATTCATCATAACAATAAAAGCCTGGGACAGGTTTCGTTTTTTCACATTTCCCTTTCGTAAACAGATATTTACGATTGCAGCGTTCAGAAGTTAAATTATCAACTGGACTGCAAAAATCGTGTACAAAGTGCGTGCAATGAGTTAGAAAATATAACTTTTCATTTTTGTTCATTACTTGGCGATAATTATAACGTCCATTTAACTTGAAAGTTTCACACAAAACCCAGTGGACAAATGGGATAACGACAATATACTTTGTATCAACCACTCATCTCTTTTTGCACATGTGTCAACAAAGTTACTAGATCCCTTTAAGCAATTTTGTTTAATTTGTGATCGTTTGCTTTATCATTTCAATTGATCGACCATTTTAGTTAATCAAATGATGATCCGAATTGTCAGTCAATGTTGTGCTAATTGGAATGATCGATTCGTCCGTTTGGCTGCTGTTTTGACACACTTTCGCAATCAATCCGCACGTGACATGACTAGCTGAGTGCAGGATGTGCGAAACTAACACGCATTTATAATGAAAATCATTTCGTTAAACCATAGTACACAGTGGACTTATATTGTTTGATAAGATGTTTTTCAAAAAGTGTAAAGGGGATGGGGTTCGTGTTCACCCTACTTCTTTAGCGCTTGACGTACTCTTTGCGTCCTGGTACGATGTAGACATGGTAGAAGACAAATATATATTTACAAGGCCCACTTAAAAAACAACGCATATTTTCAAGTTCTTCAAAATATTTGTTAACGCGCAGTAATTTAAACAAATTTAGCATGTTTATAGAATTGGTTTCAAAATGCGCAAATTTATTTATTTAAAAAGAAAATATTTTCGCACGTGACATGCTAATTTGACACGATTAAGATATACCTATTTGTATTGTATTATTGATATCTCAAGTCAATGATAAAAAGGTAGTCTAAATCAGTAATGTTGCATGTGTATAATGTAATTTCAGAGGATTTCAACAAACTTGTTGAAGCGCCTTGTTGCATCGGCCTGGGATTTCAGGCTCGATATGATGAACAAGGCCTCCATTCCAGTAGAGGTCACCTTGAAGCAAAAGACTGAGGACAATTATTTAACATTTTCTGCTGAATTTCAAGGTGAGTGTGAAGTGTGCTAACAATATTTATGATTGCTGTCAACAGTATGCATCGAAACAAGTATCAATCAGAGGGTGAAAGGCTATCGATTTGTACATCCAGTGAGTACACGACACCAGATCTTTAATCCTCTCTCTTCCGCCGCCCGTTACAAAAATAATTTAGAATATAAAAATACTGTACAATGCACCAGCGAGTACCATGCAGGATATGATGGGGACCCAACTAAAAGTACTAGTAGCGATGTTACCCAATCTTACATACCTCTTCTATGTTTCTCTCTCAGTCACCTTTGGTACTGAATGCACATTGACATTAACTGAAAACGGTATACGGTAATGACTGTATTCTGTATATAAACGTGAATTCGAAACAGAATTTTGCCCATTTGTTATTGAACTTATCGATCATTAAATAGCTTACCCATGTGTTATTGCCCTTTTACCAATTTGAATATTAAATAACTTATCTTGTATTTCAAAGGAAACGTATCACAAGGGCAGACTCTTCGTGAATCACCGGAGAAAACGAGCTCTAATGGATCTCGGTAAGATTATATTAAGTAGTTAACATTCCATGAAAGCAATAAACATACACACAAATTACTATTGTGGAAAATACATTTAAACCTATTTGTGCTATCTTCCGTATTGTCCTTCTTTCGCGTGAGTGTTATCACATTGGACAAACTATTGGGTATACCGTTCAGTAGTCATTAATATTTCATGTTATGTCTTGTATCACGTTATTAAGACAACATAACTTGACGTCAATACGACCTAAACTTGCACCCGCATACGACGTCACCGGGACGTCATAATTACGTCATAATGATGTTGTTCAAACGAGAAAAAAATTGTCATGGCAGAAACCAGTCTGCAGAAACGTCATAGTGACGTCGTATTGATGTCGTCCATATGAAGTACGACGTGCTCATCAATGTACGACCAGGTTATGAAGTCTTAAAGAGGCAAGTCCGATAGCAAGACCTCTAGGACAAACTTTCTGTGATATACTCTCCACCATCAGTCAACTTCTGTTAAAGTATTGTTCGTTTGTGACAAGAACATACGGTACTTTAGAATAAGGAAAGGAAAGTTAAGTTTACTTATTGTATTTTGAAGAGTAATAACTTAATTCGTATCAGTCATGTCAATTTGGGTAATCCAGAACAAAAATACAATTAGGATAAGCCTATAGTAGATTTAAATGGGAGCTACAACAACATTGGAGTTATTGCTTCACAACTTGCTTAATGTATGTTAATTTCAGCTCTGCGGCGGCAGTGGAAGAACTCCCTGATACATTGATACTGGCCCTCGCTAAAGATATACCTCCTGGTAGCATTCATGATCTCGGCGTACAGCTTGACTTTCGCTTGACCGAGATTGATACATGCCTGGCTGAGTCAGGTGTTGGACATGCTGCGCGAGTACTGCTGCAGAGATGGGGGGCTTCGCAAGGTCAAGGAGCAGAACAGAAAGAGAAACTACGGAAGATCCTTGAGTCTGCCGACTTAGGGGGTCTGGCAAAGCGTCACCTTCCACATATCACATGAAAGTGTGTGAGATGGTCTATACAGCACGTAGTCGTCGCCACTATCTAGTAAACTGTTTCATATGTGATTTAATATGTTACCTGTTTGGGTAATGATTTAAACATTAGTTTTGGAATATACATGGGAAACTGTTTCGTAACAATATGTGCATAAAGTTGTTTAAATATAGGTGGAAGATGTGCGTATCAATTGGCAGATACACATCTTTTACTAGGAGTAGCTTTTATCATGCATTGGTCACAGGTTGTGCCATATACATGATTGGAATGGATAGTCCATCTGTATTCAAAGGAAAGTTATTGACTAAAACTTGTAAGTTAACATAACAAATAACAGTTATTATACGATGAGGCTTGATTTGTAGAAAAAGAACATTTAAAGGGCTTAGTTACAGGGGTGTTTTCTTTTTAAAAGCAGCCGTTAGCGCAAGAGGGCACCCTCCGAACGTCTCAAGTGTTGTTCATTCTTTAATTAAAACGTGATGTTTGGTCTCTTTTGCATATAATAAATATGGACAAGAGAGATCATCATTAAAAATAAATTTGGTATATTTTCAAAGTTTGTTAATTTAAGTATGATTGATATATAATTCCTTTTTTGTCGATATTTCAGCTGCTTCTAATCGGATTACCATTACAAGAAATTGATACTGTATACTAAATGTTGTGTTTTTTTCAAAATGTACACTTAATCTTTCATCACCTCACAACAAATGCATTTTATGAGGCGCCATCTGAACGCCGCGAACTGTAATATTCCTTAAATGGAGTTACAACTAAGGTTGTAGTTAACTACCATATCTGAACATTGATATCACCTACAATACTAAACGCAATGAAACATTTTATATCTTGTATCTAATGTATCAATACTACCTGCTTTATAGAGGTCATAACCTAATTATCAATAAGTCGAATGTCAAAAATATATACAAAACTTCCTTTGCCAAATACTATATTTCTTACTCTAAACAATAGTAGTCGTTACACATGAATTCAACAGTTTGATAATCTTATAGAATATACAGAATTGATTTTACAGTGGACAGTATGATATCGTTTTTATCCAAATTTCACTTTACATTGACAATGCTTTCTTTAATGCGATGATTATTCTCAGGAATCCCTTGTAAATCACCGTGTTTTAGTGCAATATTGCTGCAAATAAACAATAATCTTGCATACGTGTATATACTGTACTTCAGAAGTCAGCAGCAATGACTTGCATAAATTCAAGATCATGGGTGCAATGTTACTATTTCTTATGAAACGACGTATACTCTTGTTAACTAATATCTATTTTTTTTGTGAGTGTGCGATGTATATAATATTTGCAATAATGGAAATCCATATCACGTCTTTTGTCAGATGAAATAATAATAGATTATGTTAAACTTTTGCTAGTATATATCGGGGAAATATAAAAACTGTTTATATATTTCCAAATTATGCATTTATTCCAATGTGACTTTTCAGTTTATTACATTGTTTAGCTTTACATGTTGGGGGGAGGGGGGAGGGGGAGGCGAATAGTTCCCCTTCCACGGCAGGAACTTAAATGGATAGTTGAGTTTTGGTAAAGAGAGTACAATTTTGGTCAAACTGAATTTTAGTAACCAAAACCTGCACCATTACATTACGAACTAATAGTTATAATTCCCCATACTCGAAAGGAATACCAAATTTCCTAATGGTTTAGAATGATCGAATGATAGTGGGGCCCCACAATTATTACAAATGGATACGTTTATGGATATTTTAGCCATTTCTGAACCGATTTTGATCAAATAAAGTTTATTGTGTCATTAAAATTGTATGCTCTCCCGAATTTGATACTAAGATTTTCATTATCTCACCAAAAGATATATTGTGTAGCGCCCTCTATATCAAAACTTAACTATCCCTTTAATTTGGAGTATTTCAAATTTGTGTTTTGAGGCGAACAAATACATTGATTTGTCTTGCAATTTCAATGCCCCTTTGCGTTTTCTTTAGTGTGAAAAACGGCCCATATTTGAGGGAGATTACGAATCGTAAATCTTTAATAGTCAATGCCATGTACTACGGGAATCTGTTGTTGTATGTGTGAGCTTTGTGGCGAGTGTAATATATCATGGTATGGGCAAAGGTCTAATATAAATAGTTATGTTGTTTGGGCCAATTCAGATAAATCTAAATATTTCATTAGGTTAGCTTCTGTTGCAAATTGTGGTATTAGCTACTCATTTATGTAGTATAGAACAGCCTTGTATATATAGTATTGATTTTTAATTGAACAGCCTTGTTTATGATTTTGTGTGAGCTTGTATTCTTCGTAACCTGTATGTATTAGCGACGGATTGGGTATGAAATAGCCGTATCTATTTCTATATTGTATGTTTTGATGTTAAGACTGATCCTTTCCAGCTAGCTGCTGGTATCTGTGATATTTATTCCTAGAAATACAAATTATAAGCTCACTACATTGTCTACAGGCGATCTGCCGGTCTGAATCAAATTGTCAAACTTCTCTAAATAATATGATTCATGTTTCACATAAGTCACACCTGTTTAACAGCTTAACACTATTTTATATAATATTTGTGTATGCTTCATGTCCATATCCTATTTTGTCTAAAACGCTTGATGTTACTGTTTACATTTTGTTTATTTATACATTGCGTTACAATATTATGTCGTATAGCTTGTACAGATAGTTGTGTTATTTCTGTATTGATTTCACATGCATTTGATTTGGTATTTTGTGTAAATGATTGAAATAATTAATGATTTAATTAATGTGTATGAAGCGCATCACAAATATATTGTATTAAAATAGCAAGTAACACTGTACATGGAATCTCAGCGCTGTAGTTGTAAAGTATAGTATAGTATTACTTCACATACATTCTGAGCATGTCACAAATATTATCTCTTTCTCTTTTATATAATTGTCGCATTAGTTGTTGGCAAAGAAATGTACATCGAGACACCAAATGAAGAGTTTGGGTGTTATGTTTAAGTGTGTATGTGTATTTCATATACAGTATAACGTGTGTATAGTGACCACCCAAGGGAAACAATATATGTGGCCACTGTATACTGATGACCTATATTGACAAGTTCCACAAAACTGCTTCTCTTGGCAAGGGATGACTAATGGGCAGGTTGGCTGCTATAGACAGGTGGCCGCCTAGACAGGTTTGACTGTACAATGTATAAATTGCCCGCTATCGTCTAAAAGCAGTTTTATATAGGCAGCCAGTCAATATAAAGTCAGCAATTTACAAGTGTAATTAATTGAATTTAATTTATTGAAATTCGGTTTTATTGCAAATAAGGATCATGACAAAAATCTACAGATTCAAATTGTTATGTTACAAAAGAATACAGTTCGAATACAATTAAAATATATATGCGACAAAGCACAATTAACACAGTTAAATATACTACCAAGGTAAATACAATTTTTTTAAATACGAAAACATTACACAAGGAGTGGTATAAAAATGTAAAGCAATACATTATAACAAACTATTTCACTTTCAATTCAAATAAGTTAATTCAATACATTATCATGTTTCAGTTCGATTAAAATACTAATATAATACCAATTTAATAAAAGTGGCTATAAAAACAAAGAATCGTTATTCAAACAAATTGCATAAATATTGTATAACGTTCTATAATTATTATGTAAGAATAAATTTAAAATTTGATTAGGGATTGGTTGTATAAAATAGGACTTATTGCCATCCAATGAATTATCTACTAATGAAGGAGTTGTTAGCTTGATAATCCAAGTGGTCGCTTAAACAGTTTTGATTATATAATTGAAGTATTGCTTTGTAATTTTGTAATTTTTGATCATATATAATAACAATTAATTTCTGATTTTGCCTAGCATGATTTACATACATAAATTGAGCGGATATTTTGTTTTTGATTGAAGTATTCTAAATAAATCACTACCATTTCACTATTTAGCATGCGCTACTTCAGAATTCCTGATTGTGTTTACAATGCCATGGTCCATTGCTATAAGACTCACTGTCTCTAGACCGTGTTTATAACATTTTGATTACATGTATTGTGTTATTGTATTTCGATTCGCAACTTAATTTTATGGATGCTTCTTTGTACATATTTTTATACAATTATTTGTATCGAGTGCATGACACATAATACAGGCATGTCCATATCAAATTTTAAAATGCAAACTGATTTCAAGGTACTTTGCTAGTTAGTTGTCGTCATTGTTGTTATGCATGCGGTCGGTAAAGTGTGTTTGACTGTATCATTTGATTATTGTATGTTGATAATACAATTACGCAATTAACGGTAATATCACAAATTTATTACGTAGGCCAACATGCTTTTCGATTTAGTTTAATCATTTTGTTATGTTCGAACCAGAATTTGTTTGTATTTCAATCGTTTAAATGCATAATTTGTGATGTATTGTAATCACATGGAACTGTATATGAAACTTAAACATGCGATGCCGATATTTAAAGTTTAAGTATTGTGTCATGTACAAAGAAGTTGTTGTTGGATAATCGTGTATGATGTAATAATATGTATTATGATTAATGTATCAAGATGTTTCAAAAATCTGTTATTGCGTTTTGTAATATACATGTATGATATTATTCATATCTATTAAACTTTATAATATTCGTATTTACACAAACGCAATACAAAATTGACCATGAAGAAAGCATTTGCTCGTATTATTACTACGAGTATATAGAGTGTTCTGGTCATGTACTGTACTGTTGACACTACAGTGGTAGATATGAACATCGTGCTACGTCCTCGCTGGTACATTTATGCCATGTGCATGTACTGTTGACACTACAGTGGTAGATATGAACATCGTGCAACGTCCTCTCTGGCGAGTACATTTATGCCATGTGCATGTACTGTTGACACTACAGCGGTAGATGTGAACACCTTGTTACGCCCTCTCTGGCGAGTACATTTATGCCATGTGCATACGTCCTAACCGTTTAATCTGTCAGATGTTGAATGATGTACCATTCGTCTTCTCTCTTCACTATCTTTAAGGCAAAAAGCAGTAGTGGGAAATTACGGAAATCAATTATATTTGCCAAACTAACTGGTGAACATGATTGAAAAGTACACAAAATAGTTTGTATTGTAGAGTCTGAACAATATCATTGTAAGATGGAGAAACAAAAACGGAAGTTTTAGATTGGCCAACATTTAGAAGCTCTTTTCGCTCGTTTCCATCGGGTGTCTCTCGTAGCTGTTCACTCGAATTCACGTGCGACCTGGCTTGTCAATAATGCAAAGGAATTGATATGTGATATAGATGGCAGACCTTTCATCATTTTATTGCTCAAATAGCTAACTTCAGAACTGTTAACAATTTGCTATGGTTAACATTAACATATTAGTATTGATATAATTATTCATTTACATGCTCGATGATAAAAAATTTTTTTAAAATGAAAGAAATAATTATGTGCAGGGCTTTTCCCATTCCTGCTGTTTATTTTTTTATACCAGCTTTCAGATACTGTATCTGTGTACAGTCAACGTATATTAATGTGTATTCCCATTGGATGCCTATTCGAATGTAATGTTTGGTTTTGTTTTGTATGCAATGTAAATGTTATTCAATTGCTATGTATACATTTGCTATTTGTCTTGAACTATATAGGCCTACCACACGTTAGAATACTGTACCCTGGATGCATTTGAATTTTTGTGTAAACTTTGCCGATAATACACTGACCATACTTCGCCTTTAAATAAGCAGTGTAATGATTACAGAGTAATATTGTAACAGGTGATTTTACCCATTGTAGTATATAGGGCCATACATTTTAATGTCCTCAGTCAGGTGCATAATGTACAATTTCGAATTTGTAGTTGTAATATCGTGCTTTTGAAATATTGTGTAAACTTTGCTGATAATACACTGACCATGTATCGCCCCTGAATAGGATTTTAAGAATACATGCAATCATGATGCAATGCTATATACAGTGTACAGACTTATATACATGTGTTTTCCGTTGGATGCATATTTTACATTCTATGTTGTGTGCTCTTTTGTAATAGAATATATATTATGCGTAGATTGTACATTTGGAAATGACTTATAGTGTTATTCTGGTGAATACCCTTACATAAAGTTTTCTTATAATTGTGATGCCTATATCTTTTATGTCTGTTATGCAAGAGCTATTTCCTCCAGTCAAATTCTTTCATAATTACCGAGTAATATTTTAACTAAGGATTTTTACAAAACGTTATAATGGCTTTTTACGCGTTGTAGTTTATAATATCATATATTTTGATTTTCTCATATAAGTGCATAATGTACAATTTAAGTTTTGTGGTTGTATCGTGTCTACAATCAAACGAACAAGCACACATTTAGACGCGTTAGAGTATCAACTGACTAATACCAGACGTGTTAGGTTATAGATTGAATAATAGCTTACAAAGACCAGCGTGTATATTATCGTGGATTATAAAGATATATAATGTTTGTAATGTTCACCACGTTAATGTTACCGATAAATGGAACGATCATGATATATTTGTTTATACCTACACACCGTCCTGTTAATACATGATGAAGCTACTTGAATAAAATGTAGTAAATGAATGGGAGTAATGCACAAATTTGTTTCATATCATTCCTTTCGTATATATTATTAGCATTTTTATATTTAAAATTATTAGCATTATACAAATAATTCAAACAAAACCCATCCTAAAAATTAAATGTTTTCCATACACACTAACAATTATTGTTTACTTGCGCCGTATGGGATGCACACGTGCACCGTTCATGTACAGACATGGACCACTAAATTGCACGTCTGCACTCTATAAGGGTGCAAGACTGCAATATGCACCATTTAGGGTGCTGCTATGGTTCAACGGTTTGTACCTGTAAGGGTGCGATCTTAAACCATAACATATTTATACACGAAGATGGATGCGAGTAGTTTCCGATTAACTAATTTAGTCGATAATAGTAAATATATAATCCATTCCGGATATAGTATCGGAAATAATATCGCTAATGATATTTGTTTGTCTCGCAATGTATGGTAAAACTAGGAATCTAAACGATCATGACGTTTCGTATGCCGCTGCAATACTTTGTCAAATGATAATATCGAATGTAGACAATCGGTTTTTATGCTCTACCGTGGCTCCCAACTCACAATCTCGCATAAGCGATTGCGTTCCTGATAGGTTAACAACGGCCCGCGCCGATTGGCCGATGCACACGGGCACTCAACCAATCAACGGGACACTGGATCGGCCCGCCTACAGAACCAGCGTACGCTACGTCGCCACGACACTACCCCGACCCAAACCGGCCCCCAACGGCTGATGCCAAACCCACGGTAGAATCTAGCCACCTTCTCGCTACAACGCTCATATCTACGTATCAATTTCACGGCAGGGCGCCAGTATGTTCAATCAATAATAGTAAATATATAATCCATTGCGGATATAGTATCGGAAATAATATCGCTAATGATATTCGTTTGTCTCGCAATGTATGGTCAACCTAGGAATCTAAACGATCATGACGTTTCGTATGCCGCTGCAATACTTTGTCAAATGATAATATCGAATGTAGACAATCGGTTTTTATGCTCTACCGTGGCTCCCAACTCACAATCTCGCATAAGCGATTGCGTTCCTGATAGGTCAACAACGGACCGCGCCGATTGGCCGATGCACACGGGCACTCAACCAATCAACGGGACACTGGATCGGCCCGCCTTCCGAACCAGCGTACGCTACGTCGCACGACACTACCCCGACACAACCGGCCCCCAATTTAGTCGAGTTTCGAACAAACAAAGACTCGTTCAACGTATTTGAGACCTCAATCTGACTTGAGTTTTGTACATGACATTTGTTCACGCGTTAATTGTTGTCTGAAGTGCAGAATACATTTATGAGATAGAGCAGGCTGAACGTGTAAAATTATCCCTGCCTACACATTATATTGTAATCACAATGTTGTATTTTCCCATTCGGCGGCAATTTCGAAAGATATTCCCGATTCTTCATGAATTTCAAGACGTTCATAAACATTTATTTCTCGACCATTAGATTTTAACCCAATAACTGATTTCCATTTATTAAAAGAACACTATATCCAGAAACGGCTTCCATTGTTCTGGTGTTCCCAGCCCGCAAAGAATGATCATAGTACCACCCACTAACCCTTTAGATGTATGCAGCCGCTATAATGCTAATGATCTTATACATTCAAATAGTTATATGGATTGACACTGAACCCACAATGCAGGGCATAGAAGAATCTTATCCAAACGGGAGTTGATAGCTGTATTAGTTTCTAAAAAAATGTGGAGGATGTCAGCTCTGCCCCCGACCCCCCCCCCCCCCCCCAAAAAAAAAATAATAATAAAATAAATAAATAAATAAATAAAAAAATCAATCAATAAAATAAAGATAAGAAAACACGTCTAAGTTTTATATAAGTATGTATTACAGGAAAATGACAACATAGGAGGAGATTACAGGGTTCTCCAGTCGGGATTACCCTATGGGAACATATGTATCCATCCCCTGCTAGTTATACAGCTTTGGCGTAAAAGTGACGCCCTTCCATGTAATGATTGGAGTGCGTTGATCTTATTTATTCATTCACACGATTCGTAACTCAGATGCGCCGTGTCGACCCACAAACGCTCTGGACACGGTGCGTACTACTTACTACATCGGTGTTATGCACCCTATGCAGTGCGCACACATTAGCCTAGTTCATAATGACGATCCGCGGTGTAGGAACCGTACGCTATAGACTGATGTGTGATTGGTACATGTAGTTCCCAAGTAGCCCCCAATGCACCGTAGAGAAGCAGTCGTTCCGGTCTTAAAAATCGCGGTTATTGTGGCAAAGTGACAACCCCCTGACATCGGTAATATGCAGTGCGCACAAACTAGCCTAGTTCAAAATGGCGACCCGCGGTGTAGCAACCCTCCACTTGACAACTAATATTTTCTTGTTGGTGACTACAATGGTTGGCTTCAAGTAATCTAAGACCCCTATCGAGCTGTCGGTGAGTCTTGATCCTTAATTTTCATAAATTAAAAGATTGATTTTTTAAATAAAATTATAGTCTACCTCAATGTAATATTATGCAAATCTGTATTGATAATGTATATGTATGGCTTGGTCCGCTACACAACTGTCATAGGAATTCACGGTGACTGAAATGATTAGCTTCAATTGATCTGGAGACATTTTTAGCTACCGTGATTCTCAAAATAATTCTTTGTTTATATTGTTCGTCTGCTGCAAGCTTACTTCCAAGGGTTATGAGATGATTTTCTTATAATGAACAAACGAAAGTACTGCTTTTTATGGATATTTCAGCCGTCTCTGAACCGATTTTGATCAAACAAAGATGATTTTATTATTTAAATATTATGCTCTTTCAAATTTTACACTCAGTTTTTATTTTTAACAAAATAAGTAGTCTAGCGCCCTCTCTACCAACACTCAACTATCCCTTTAAACTAACGAAAGGTTGATACAATGTGCAATATCGGATATGTGTGATAATTACATGGTT
>JBAMJV010011335.1:0-50264 GCA_037951105.1 Echinarachnius parma
AAAAATTATCTAATGCACTCAGTAATTGATCAGACCGTGCATTAGTCGACTATTGCACGTCAGGGACGTCATCACTTGAATGAGTGATGAACTGGTTCACCATACACGTTACATGAATACATGGCATGCAGCGCTATAGCGAGCTGCTATGCTCGCTCGTTGTTTATGTATCGCTTTGCGAGAATACCCCCCTCCCCCCCCCCCCCCCGTTTGTTTATTCCGTCGCCTAGTCAACAAGCGCGCTATAAGCGCGTAGTACTGTCGAGGCTAGGCCCGCACGAAATCGAATTAATTGCGTTAAACACGCTACGTACATATAGAGTACATTAGCTAGCCGGCCTGGATGTATACTCTAGCTAGCCGGCCATGCCTGTATGCAACTTTACAAAATACAACGATCTTGTCGCGTTCTAATTTTACCACTAGAATATTAAATCTGAATTAAATCATTGTTTATTCAATTACAATTTTGATTGACGAATGGTACCGTTTAGAGAGTTTTGACTCTTGAGTCTTGACTGTGATTCTGCAAACACCAGGCAAGAGCCAAGACCAAGTTTACTTGATTAGAGCAATTCACATTATTTTATTTTATTGAGTTCTGGAACGGCATCTTATTTTCTCCTGGAATAGTTTAAACTTAAAGGTAAGAACATATTTTATTGTTTCTGTAAAGTACCGGCAGGTGTTATATAAAGGAAATAATGACTGATTTTGTGCGAGGCAGTCTATTTGCACTCATCGTCAGCCCCGTCTGTACTATTTGAACTCGCTACTTCGTAGCTCGTTCAAATAGTACCGACGGGGCTGACGATTCGTGCAAATAGACATGCCATATCGCACTCAAAATCAGTCATTATTTCCTTAATAACTAGTACATTTGCTACTATGGGTATTACTACTTATATGTGTACGAAACATAATCTGTGAAGGGTGGTACAATGCAGTTTTAACTACGGTACTTTCTATGAAATAAATAGAACAATTATTCTTCATATACATGTCATAAGCTCCTCATAATAGAAAATTTCACAGGATAAATCAAATATCCGCTAGGACTCGAACACGGGTGTCCTACTTTGAACGCCTTCCACTGAGACTTTATATTTGTATATAGGCAGATTCTAAATGAAAAGATTAAAATCAGTACACACACCAGCAAATCTGTCTCAACTATGTTTTTATGTTAAACGTATTAGTATAATATAAGTCGTACTCAATTAAATGATATAAATAAACACCAAAACTGGCCTATTGAAAAGGCCTGAGCAGTAATCATGTTGACTATCCTCGTTGTGTGTTTGTTTGACCATACAGGAATATGCACATACCAAAACACACATTATGAATCGTATATACATTAGGAATACCCTGTTTGTATGGTGAGAAAATGACATATGTTATACAGTTTTGATCAGTGCTTGATCAGTTGTGTTCTGCCCCTGGTGTAGTAAGAATTGAAAGGCAAAATACAGGACAGGCCCATAACCAAATATGATATAAAATAACTGAAAATTCAGAAAAAAGATGCAACACTAAATTATATGGTCATGCGTCATGAACTCGCCTCCAAATAGGGTGGCGCCGTTACATTTTAGGTTTTTTTATTACCATTTTCTTTATTATTTTCAAAACCAGAAAACCTTCTTTCTTAACAAATTTGGTATTATTTAAAGAACTATGAGAGTGCTACCTTTCTGCAAAGTTTTAAATGTAATGCTCCTTCCAAAGTGGAGATACAGCTATTTTAATGTTGGAGCCAGAGGGTGGCGCAGGAAGCGGCGTCCGTGTACAAAGTCAATGGGAAAATGCCTCTCAAAGTACAATTTTTCTTAAAACGTTAATAACTTTGTCAAAACTAGATGTATAGTTACAATGTAGATACCAAATGAAAGCTTAAACATTGAACTATAATGTTTGATTATTGAAAAGTGTATCTGCTAGTTTTTTTTAAACTAAATCAACACAAACACAGAACATTGGGGGTTGCCTGTACAAACTATATGGGGGACTGGAGGCACAATCTGGACTGAAACGTTTTGTGCATTTTTATTTTTAACGTTAATTCCTTTACTAAGACTTGGTGTAAAACTACTAATTTAGTAACACTTTAAAGCTAACTTATCAGACTTTATTATTTCTCAATACAATTAGGCCTGCCCTCTATATTATAATCCTTTAGTGACTCTTACATAGTGAAAATTATTGATTATTTGTTTGCAATTTTTTCATGAAGTATGAGTGAAAATATCTCGCACAAAATAATCATGAACACCATACAATATTATATTGCGGCTTGGTACGAACAGTCACGTCACGTTCACGTCACGTCACGTGAAGGTTCTGTACCTTTTGTGAAACAGGTCACCCAAATCTACGAAGTGTTGGGTTACGTGACCCAACAGTTTGTAGATATACTATATGCAATTCATGAAAGCTCACGTAAATTGGCGCTTGCGTAAAACAAATTAATGTAAATTGTCGTTGAGAAGAGACTAATTCTCGGTAAATTTAATCGTGAACGAACCCGTCCTACCAAAGATCCTACATACACAAGATGCTCAACTCTCGGTCAAAAGTGAAACGCTAACGCGCGGAATTGTGGGAGTTTGAAGGAGTGCGCCAACTAGCGGTGAGCGGGTAAAGTTTCCAGGTGAGCGCTGATTACAGTACATTAAAATTGGCAGGATCATGGTATTATATAATAAAAATTAATATATTTTGGGGAAAGATATGACATAATTTACTGATGACACCAATACTCTTTGATATTTTGTTTGAAATGGCAAGTATATAATCTTTCCAGGCTAAATGTTGGTCAATAATTACACCTAAGAAATAAGTTGATTGAACACGCTGAATTAGAATATCATTAATTTTAATTATTAAGGAATTTATTGAATCATTTGAAATAGCACTTTGCTTATGATGGTAGTAAATGAAATTATATTTAGAAGTATTAAGAGACAATTTATTACAATTGAACCATATAGTGATACATGTTTCATTTCATTATTTATAATTTGACATAAGGTATTAATATCATTGTGAGAAAAAAGAATATTGGTATCAGCAGCAAAAAGCACAAATTTAAGAGTATGGGGACAATTAACTGAATTATTTATTAATAGTAAGAATAGAAGTGGTTCTAGAATTGATCCTTGGGGTACTCCACATGTAACTTGTAACAGTTCAGAACAAACATTGTTATATACTGCGATTTGATAGCGGTGCTTAAGATAATTTTCAAACCATGAAAGTACTATACTTCTTAATTCGTAAGATTTTTCTTTATGTAAAATAATATTGTGATTGATAGAGTCAAAAGCTTTACTCAAATCCAGAAAGCTGAATAAGTAACGTAAGTGTAACTCTTAATCAGTATTGTGTATTGTCATAATTTTATTGTAGTTGTTTCAATCATGAAAATCCAAATAAATAGAGGTCCAGTTTATATCTAAGCCGTCTCTATTTCTGTAAATACCATGTTGAGTTAGAAGTTTGAACTGACAGCCCCTGTTGTGTAGCCTGAAGGATCCCGGGAAGGTGTGAAAACTCTATTGAGAACTATGGATTAAATTGAAGAAACCGCTGAATAAATTAAAGAAACCATTGTCATTTAATGAGCTCATTATATTTGGTGACGTTGGCCATGCATGGTCAAATGTATACTCACATAACTGAACCCATCCCATTGAAAAAAAAGAGCAGATGAAATTCTCAGATTGAAATAGAATCTTGAGATATTCATAATGATAAGCTGTGATATTAAGCTGCAGCTAAAGGCCCGTTTATTTTGTTCCTAAAAATAGATATTTTTCTTTTAAAGAAAATGGCAAAAACAAAACAAAAAATGAAAATTGTTTGTGGCTAAGAAACTTAAATAATTTGAGTTAAAATGCTCAAATTGCTATAAAATCAGGCTTGTTTGTTTTTTCCAAAAGGATTGAGTTGGGCTTTATTTTTTTACCGGAAAGAGGCAAACAATTAAGTTATTACCTTTTTCATCAATTCAGATTTTAAATTGCTTAAATTCAAAATATAACGAACCTTTCAAGAGTTGTATCACGATTTTCAAGTGAGTTTAGCATTTTAAACTAAAAAATCAAAAATTTCAACGAACAAGTGAAGTTGACCAATATTTCTTGCCATTTTCTTTAAAAAAAAGAAGAAAAGCTATCATTTTGAGTGAAATATAATATTTAAAAAAATGGATTCTTTGACTATACTTTCCATTCCAAAAATGTATAATTTTATTCACATTAAGAATAGTTTGAAAGTAAAAGCGCTGTATATAATTTCAAAAATTCCCAGGTTGACACCCGCCAGCGTACGCCACCCGCCAGAAGTCTTCTGACGCTTGTTCGAGTTTACCCGCTCAACGCTAGCGGGCGGCAGACTCCATGTGCTCAAATACCGCTTCCGCTTCCGTTTCACCAGCGGCCGTGTAAAATCGGGAGAGTTGAGCATCTTGTGTATGTAGGATCTTTGGTCCTACCTATACTGTAAATACCAATTATAGGCGTACACAGGCCTGGGGGCAGGGGGATGGACACCCCCTACCCCCATCCCCACCCCCTTACATAATTCAAGAAATGTCTTGGTCTCGGCCTCGAAATTTGTGACCGGTCCTGGTCTCGTCCTCGGCTGCGGTCATTTTCTACGGACACCCCCTACCCACACTCCCCCCGCTTACTTCAATTTGTCTGACGAAATATCCCCCCCCCCCCCTACACCCACCCCTTGAAAAAATCCTGGGTACGCCACTGCCTACAAGTAGCTAGTTCGAATGTCAAATACATTAATTGATTTATTTAATATTGATTGGTTGGTGTGATTGTTTCATTATAATGATTGACTGATTAATTGATTGTTTATTTATAGATTGACTCGATTCAATAACCATAAATAAACACTATTAATCAAATCATTGTTTTATTAATTTTAAACTCATTGATCACTGCAACTCACTCACTCACTCACTCACTCACTCACTCACTCACTCACTCACTCACTTTCACAGGCATGCACATACAACGCCGTTAAGGGCCAGTACGCTCAGACGTCGAGCACGGGAACTTCAGGCGTATGCGAACTGAATTGTCCGCTGCGTGTAGCAATTCAGCTGGAAATCAAAATTTGCCAAAATCCACGCACGACACGTCTTTAGAAATACTCCAATAACAAGACAAATAATGCAAGTGGTATGGTTGTACATTACCTAAATGACAGAACTGCATATTATCGTCTCAGATTACTCTGAATTATGCACGTACATATTATAAACATAATGATTGAAAAGATTTGATAAGGGGGTATCGGCATTTTCGTCGACATTTTAAAATCTCTTTGTGCGTGTATGTCTAGTCTTAGTAACAAGCGTTTGCAATTTAAAAAATCTTGATTAAACGCTCACGTCACGATTTGGTTAACGCGACACTTCGAGTTTTACCGGCATGGAAAACGACAAATTGTTGGGTCACTTTACCCTACACTTCGTAGATTTGGGTGACCTGTTTCACAAAAGGTACAGAACCGTTCACGTGACGTTAACGTGAACGTGACGTGACTGTTCGTACCAAGCCTTATATTGCTGTAAATGTCTAAGTGTGCTCTGCATGAAAACATTATCATTAGTTGTCTAGAGCTACCTCAGGAAAAATTATTATGGAAAATATTGACCTCTATATCTGGAAACAAAATTTCACATTTTGATTTTATAACAAAATAAGTATACACCTATTGTTATTTCTGAGTGCATATTTGGATTCCTTGTGAAATTTCCTTTCAGAAAATATATACTTTTGATAGGATAGGGGGAGTTCTTTAGAAAATATCTGCTCTCAACTGAAACATTGTCCCGCTGAAGCCCAAATCGGCATGTAACGCAAAAGGAGGCGACCTCACGACACATGACCATATACTATTATACAGAAACAGTTATGATATTTTGATAGACGCTATCATGTCACGCCTGTATAACTATATACCATAGCTAATTTAGGAACGGAAATTAAAAAGGTTGTTTATAATCATGCATACACGACCATTCATTACCTGTTTCGTTATATTCTTTCTAAACAGATTCAGGTTGGAACCGGACCATGCTTATTATTTGGAGGACAACGGACATGAACTAGATGGATGTGTACTCGGCCTGGTTGATAAGATCAATAGAGAGGGCAGGTTACGAGTGGTGGTAAAGTACGGAGATGAGATGAGTAACTCTTAAGTAGTCTATATAATGTTGTCATACACGACAAATACCAATCAATTGGCTCAGACAACTAACTTCTACGTGAGTGGGCACCTACAGACCCAGCTGGACCTGCTGCAGGAGAAGTATAATGTATAGTGTGACCGTTTTATACGAACCACTGATGAGATACAAAACTGTAGCAGAGTGCTGAATGTGATGTAAAATCAGCCGTAAATATTACGAATTACCTCTGCAATGTGATATGGTAGGAAGAGCGGAATTGTGCGTTAATCATTTGTCATATTTGTTAAATTGAACATAAAACAAATAAGAAGTGTTCAAACCGTTCCCATTAATTAGGTGAGGACTCCGGCAAATCTAATATCCGTTGTTTGTGACTATGCAGCACTAGCAATATGATTTTATTTCTTTCATTTTCCACATTCTGGTCTCAAACTAAGGTAGAAATGGTATATTTTATATCTTATTCGGAGGGCGTTCCCAATCGTTAAAGTCTGACTCTGAGTTTTAAGTAAAATAGTTTGTTTTATGTTGGGTCCCGATTATTGACGTTATTGCGATGGAATCTTAAATCGATCTATTGACTTTCTCAAATGCAAACCAAATCAATTACAACATTCAAATTGATCTTGTTGGCTTAAAGTAATTGATGAGTTGAATGGGATAGCTCAGTTTTGGTATAGAGGGCGCTACACAAAAAAACATTTTTGTGAGATAATGAAAAACTAAGTGTCAAATTCGAAAGAGCATACAATGTTAAAGGGGCAGTTCAGTTTTGGTAGAGAGGGCGATGCACATCACAATGTTGTTGAGAGGTAATGAAAAACTGAGCTGAAATACTTTTGAATATATCTGATCGTATAATTATTTTGGGCCCAAATAATTAGATGTTATTTTCAAAAACAAAAATATGCTTGCACCTTTTCAAAAACTTTCAAAAGCGTTTTTTAAATAGTTGTTGATGATCTATCTATTTAACCATTATTTCAATAAAACATCACATGCATACTTTTGTATGAAAAATGGTTGAAACCAAAGCCCTTTTAGAAAGCGCCCACTTGTTTTTTAATGGCCGTTTTTTAATCCTTTGTAATTTTGTATACCTTTCGAGCATGGTGGAGTGATAACTATTAGTTTATAATGGTACTGTCCAGGTTTGGTTACTTAAAGGGGACCACCAGGTCCTCCGATGCGAAAGGCGAACGGCGCTTGCGATACACATGAATATGCGCGGTAACTATTACCGCGCATTACAGTCTCGTATCAGGAGGACCTAGAACGATAGCGCTTCTCTCTAAAGTTAATTTGACACTTGAGTTGTAACGGCTCTTTTTGAATGATAACAGGGGTTTTACTTTGTCGTTTGTAATTGTGTATACTTTTCGAGCATGGTGAAGTTATAACTATTAGTTTGTACCGTAATCGTGCAGGTTTTGGTTACTAAAGTTAAGTTTGACCAATACTCAACGTTACCTTTAAACTTTTCCTTAAATGCTTCCTCTTTTCAAAAATGTACAAAGAGTTTAAATAGTTGTTGATTATCTCTCTATCTAATAACTATTTCAACCAAACATCACATTCACAATATTTCATTTAAAATGATTGAAAGCGGTTCTAGGACTACTACCCCCTGGACAACCACCCCCCGGACAATTACCCCCCGGACAACTACCTCCCTAGGACAATTACCCCCGGACAACTTCCACCCAAACAATTACCCCCCTAGGACAATTACCCCCCAAGACAACTACCCCCCCAAGACAACTACCCCCAAGACAATTACCCCCCAAGACAATTACCCCCCAAGACAATTACCCCCCAAGACAACTACCCCCCAAGACAACTACCCCCTGGATAATTACCCCCCGGACGATTACCCCCCAGACAAGTATCCCCCGGACAACTACCCCCCAGACAACTACCCCCCGGACAACTATCCCCCGGACGATTACCCCCCAGACAATTACCCCCCGGACAACTACCCCCCGGACAACTACCCCCCGGACAACTACCCCCCGGATGATTACCCCCCCAGACAATTACCCCCCGGACAACTACCCCCCCCCCCCGGACAACTACCCCCCGGATTATTACCCCCCGGACAACTACCCCCCGGAATATTACCCCCAAGACAACTACCCCCAAGACAACTACCCCCGGATAATTACCCCCCGGACGACTGGACAACTGGTAGTGGAGCGATTTGGTCCATATCCTAGACAGTAAAATTATATGATACGTAGTTCAAGCTATGGAATCAAACATACATAAAGTATGCATATTAAAAAGTGGGAGTGACAATAACCTCCACTTTCAAATGTATGGGGGAGGCATGTCCGTTGGCGCAATTTAATGCTTTTAATGTCGATCAGGAGAGAAATAAAACTCACGTCTACTTCATTCTGAGTATAACTTGCAAGTTTCAACTGAGCTTTATTGAATAAAAACATACTACATTATGCCCCATGGCGGATACATACCTGGTGGCCCAGAAAGGATGCAACACCTACGATCGTTAATTTCATCAACACCATCGACCAAATGTCATTGTTTTTTGTTTGATTTAGGTAGAACATTCCTTTTTCAACAAAATGATACCATGAGCATTGATTTTGGGTAAGGCGTTTGGATCCTAGGGCCATTTTTTCTGAGGCAATGTCGTTTCCTAAATTTGCTACTTTTTCGTCTCCAGCGATCCTCGGAACACTGAGACATTCTCGCCCCACGGCCTGCCGTAGAATTAGCTGTACATAAGAATGGATCACATTGTCTTCCTTACAAAGGGAGAGCAGTCATGCGGTTCTTCTGAAATTAACGATCGTAGGTGTTGCATCCTTTCTGGGCCACCCTGTATAACTCATTCCTGGTAATCGCGCGAACGCGTGGTATGCGGTTGCGGTTACCGTTAACTAGGTCGTGGGAAACTGGGAATCGAACTAATATCAATTTGATTTTGCAAACACAATAAATGCAAATATCGTGTTTTTTTAATTAAATGATACAAATGGTAAATCACTTGATCGAAGAGCTAAATCGTATGAACACAGTGCAATTTTGAACAAAAATTACAAACCTTCAGCTCAATTTCGTGAAATTGAATGACACGTTTATTGAAACGAATGAAAAGCTTACGAAATTGACCGAAAAACATATCAAACGTGATTGTGATACGCCTAGGTCACAAATGCACCGGATGCCGCACAATGGTTTTACCTACATTTCGGATTGCGATACATCGTACGATGTCTGGAGTATATTCGTGTATTGGCAGTCCCGTAGCATGTGGGTGCTTTGGGTGCGTACACCCACCCCCCCCCCCCCCCCCCCCCCCACCCACATCCCCATTCAGAAAGGTCCACTTTTTATCGTTCTCGGTCTCGGGCAGCAATCGGCCCATTTGACATTTGACGACCCCAACTCCCTGCTTACAAAACTAAAACAGTGGTCTAAATCAGCGACAGACCCCCACCCCCCCCCCCCCTCCCCACACACACACACTTACACGACTCAACCAGTTGTCTTGGTCCTGTTTTTGAATATACGCACCCCCAAAGCCCAAACCCACCGCCTTGAAAAATCCAGGCTACCGCACTGAGCGATCACATAATTTTGTCTTGGGGTGGTTGTCTTGGGGAGTAATTGTCTTTGGGGGGAGGGGGGAGGGGGGGATGATTGTCTTGGGGGGGGGGTGGGATATTCCAGGGGGGTAGTGGTCCGGAGGGTTATCGACCGGGGGTGATTTTCTGGGAGGTAATCGTCCGGGGGGTAATAACCCGGGGGGTAGTTGTCCGGGGGGTAGTTGTCCGGGGGGTAGTTGTCCGGGGGGTAGTTGTCCGGGTGGTAATTGTCTTGGGGGGTAATTGTCTTGGGGGGTAATTGTCTTGGGGGGTAATTGTATTGGAGGGTAATTGTTTTGGGGGGTAATTGTCTTAGGGGGGTAATTGTCCGGGTGGTAGTTGTCCGGGGGGTAATTGTCCTAGGGGGGTAGTTGTCCGGGGGGTAATCGTCCGGGGGGTGGTTGTCCAGGGGGTAGTAGTCCGGACACGGTTGAAAGCAATGATTTTTTTAGAGAGCGCCCTCATTTTACTTAGTCGTTTGTAATGTTGTATTCATTTCGAGAATGCGGTGCAGTTATAACTATTTGTTTATACTGTAATGGTGTATGTTTTTGGTTACTAAAATTCAATTTGACCAAACCTGTACTCTCTTTACCAAAACTCAACTATCCCTTTAAATACCTTACTCATACTGGAGATGTTCGTTATATTGAAGTCAGAATTGATGTGCATTATAGGTGATAACATCTGAACCAAAAACACATTTTAACTCGATAAACTGGTCCTATTGTCAATGGCTTAGCCATGAATTATCGATGGGAGGCTCCAAGTTGCAGTTCAAAGAGGCGGAGCCTTCGTTTGCTATTACATTGTAAATAATTGTCAAAGTCCCAAAATAAAAAAAATCCAGCATACAAACAATAAAACACGCCTGGGATGGGGTGGACCTCAGGCCATCTTTGCTACGCCACTGTATTTTTCAATAAACGATCTTACAGCATTCATTCAACGTGTTAATTCGTCAAACTCCTTTTAGCCATGAATTTTACATCCGTGTTTACCGCCGTTGTGTTTTTTAAAATGAGTGTTATTGGATGGATTGTTTTGTTCTTCTAGTGGTAGCTCTGTCTCGTTTTTAATAAAGGGAGGTGTAATACAGAAGTTGTATTTTATAACCAATGATCATCATACCTATTAGCCAGAAATGACTACACCTGATATAAATTGTGAAAGTAATCTACACACATACTTGCAACCACTTCATATATAGTTCATACACCGTTTCCGGTTAATTGATACTCTCTTAGTGATGATCATTATATTTAAAGTGTCATTAATACGCTTCATCACATTACGACTTGTCGTCTGTATATATACAAATAGAGTTACTTGGTTAAATCGTCATAATGGCTGTTTCACCGTCCTTACGCCTCATCAGTATATATATTTATGTATTCAATAAGTTTTGTGCAACCAGTTACAGTTGAATTTCTAACAAGCAAAATGTACTTCATTAATATGGAGATGCGTTGCTGTATTAGTTAAGTTTCGTATTTAATTGCAATTATAAGCATACTCTTGCAAAACAAAATAACGTATATAATTGGCGACCCAGGGGCTTACGAGCCATGTCAACAGTTCGCATAATGTTGATAACATAAAATCTCAAACTTTGTATATTTATCCGATTCCAGATAAATTTTAGTTTGTGCTTGTTGCTGTCTGATTGTTTTGATATTTGGTTTAGTATATGAATGATATATGATTTTCTTATGATTGCATTTTATCAAACGTGTACAAACGTCAAACTTTGCATATAAAAGGGGCTACTACCTAGAAGATTCTTTATTTTGTGTAGTCATGCAACTTTAATAAATTACACACTTAGTGTTTTTTAAAGGTTTAAATTTATACAATGGACTTGAAACTTGATTTGCTATTGTAAGCATCTTTTAAACCAAAATGTGTAATTGACCTCCAAGGAGCTTACGGGAGCTTGCCAGTCATGGCAGCAGTTCATATAATCTTGAAAACATAAAAAACTTATCATGCTTATGTAAGCTACATAGTTCTCTGAACATATTTCCGGATTAGTCATGGCAACAGTTCGCATAATGTTGATAACATAAAAACTCTCACTTCTATTCTGTATGTAATATCAAGATTGTACATTTCTCTTATTCTAGATATGTTATACCATGGTAACGTGTTACTTGTGGCTGTCTGATTGCTATTGATTTATAAACAGCAAAGACTTCAAAGTATTTTAAATAAGTATTTTACTGCACGATTTGCTGACGATCTTGTTTGAGAAAATAGGGCGCGACATAGCAGTTTATTATTTTAATCAGTATCACAGCCATAAATAACAAAGCTTACTATTCAATCTTAAATGTTATCAGTTGTGTTTTCATTATACTTCATGTTTACGCTTATTATGTTATATACATGTAAAACTGAAATTAGTTGATCCAAGCTCCATATTACTGACATAGGTTGTACTGACAGAGGTTGTACACCTTTTTTTAGATAATGGGTAGTTTTCACATTAAAGTTTTATTTAACAAGGTGTCCTGAATATCACGATTCATTACATAGTGAATCATGTGTAGATTAATGGTGAATATAATTATATAATCTTGTTGTGTTTTATTGTACTTCATATTAAGTGCCATATAAATGCAATTATTATTATTTTTTAAATTGTATTATTAACGTTTATTATGTAAAATTAATGTATTACTTAAATAAGTTGATGTGAATTATGGGCCTCCTGCACAATACTGACAGAGTGGTACACCTTTTCTAGATAATAGGACGCTGTTCATATTATACTGTAATTGTATTCAAGGTGTCCTGAATATCACGATTTATCGTATAGTGAATCATTTGTAGATTTATGGTTAATATATTTCACTGAATGACACAAGAGCAGAACGATGTGTTTTGTTATTAAATTTCATCAATTTGAAGAAGGGTAAATTTAGTGACATTTGATATGGTGCTTGCTTTGGTCTTGATAATATTCTAGGAAATCACAGTTTGTAAGTGACGACCAGGTATGGAGCGTACATATTGAGATGGTATATTTATTGTCGCTTCCAGACAGTGTGTTACTTGCCAGCAATATGTGTTGTTGACCGTGCTCATGCAATTAGAAGAATATTCAACAACTTACAACATGTTCTTCTGGTTACTGGTTACCGAAAGTGCATGTAACGTGCCTGACAAATCTGCATGCCGATATAATGTTTTTATAAGAAATAAACTGAGATTATGTTGTACCGTTATTGACTCTATTTCGAGCTACAATAATTATGATGTGTTACCGACGAATGATTACGTGAGCACTCAACCAATGATATTTGTAATGTATATAGCTTTTATTTAGTGGATCTATACCAACTTGTATTATGTGCCTTCATTGTAATACAATTGAAATATACTAATGTACTTCGCGTATTTGACAGCGTATGTATTATTCAGTGCTGCATAATTAATATTTGGTTTGAATTTGTAGGACATTCAAATATGCAAACAAAAATAAGGATGAGATTGATGGTTCGTGTATCGCTTTAAATGCCCCATGATTTTGATAGGCTTGGCATACTTTTACTTGGTAGCTTACATTATGATATTTATGCCTGTCTTGTTTTCCAACCATATACTGATAACCAAGATTGCTATTGGTTACATCTTTAACAATAACTGTAGAGCGGGTGCATAATAGTATACACGTATTGTTTGTTTCAGTACATTAATGCAAACACAAAATACTGAATGATAACGTTATGGTTAGAGTGTACAACAACGGTTTGTAAATTTGATATTATGTTAACATTTATTTACTGTTTATGGGTGACCGACAGTTTGATAGCTTTTTTTACAAATATAATTATTGAAATGCATATTTTGGGTCTGTTTATATTGTACATTTGTAAATGTTTGTTTGCCTATTGTTGTATTTTGAATGTTGGTACTAATGATTTGTGCATTAGTTGTTTATGCTATGTGTATAATGTTGTACATATGTATTTTCTTTTTGGCACTTACTGAGAATTGCTCACTTGCTGAATAACATACATTGGCCGTAGCAAGTAATTGAAGTGGAATAAAGTAGACTCGAACTTAAACTAAATCAATCAGATTGACATTGCACATAACATATTTATCGAGTATACATGTATAATATGACTTTCATTAGGTTGTATATTTTCTAATACAAATGCCGAATACTGGTAAGAGATAAGCACTTCATAGATTTGGCAACGTGTTATGATGTGAAATAATGTAATGAAGGTTTGTTAACAATTCTGTCACCAAATTGTCATAATACATTTTTAAAAATTGTTAATGAATAATTATTGTTTCGACCTAAAAGAATGATTGGTTTCCGAAGATCTAAACGTGAATTACAAGAACAAAATTGAATTACTGCATTTAACCACCCTGATGGTTTCAATTCTGTAAGCGATAGACCTGTCTATCAATGTATACAAACAAAGTAGTATTTCCTTCTAGACTGAGATTGTTTACATCTTTAACAATAACTGTAGAGCGGGTGCATATAGTATAAACGTATTGTTTGTTTCAGTACATTAATGCAAACACAAAATACTGAATGATAACGTTATGGTAAGAGTGTACAACAACGGTTTGTAAATTTGATATTATGTTAACTTTTATTTAGTGTTTATGGGTGACCAAAAGTTTGATCACTTTCTTTTACAAATATAATTATTGAAATGCATATTTAGGGGGCTGTTTATATTGTACATTTGTAAGTGTTTGCCTTATTGTTGTATTTTGAATGTTGGTTCTAATGATTTGTGCATTAGTTGTTTATGCTATGTGTATAATGTTGTACATATGTATTATTTTTGTTGGCACTTACTGAGAATTGCTCACTTGCTGAATAACATACATTGGCCGTATATCAAGTAATTGAAGTGGAATAAAGTAGACTCGAACTTAAACTAAATCAATCCGATTGACAAATGCCGAATACTGGTAAGAGATAAGCACTTTATAGATTTGGCAACGTGTTATGATGTGAAATAATGTAATGAAGGTTTCTTAACAATTCTGTCACCAAATTGTCATAATACATTTTTTAAAATGGTTAATGAATAATTATTTGTTCGACCTAAAAGTATGATAGGTTTCCGAAGAACGTGAATTACAAGAAAAAAATTGAATTACTGCATTTAACCACCCTGCTCGTTTCAATTCTGTAAGCGATAGACCTGTCTATCAATGTATACAAACAAAGTAGTATTTCCTTCTAGACTTTGCAATCCCCATTATAGGAGTCAGACACGGCCCACCAGGGTTCAGTATCAGCAATGGGTTTACATATAAGGATGGTGTGTCGATTAAGTTGGGGTAATGGTTTGAGAGATCTTCGTACAGATTATCATGTGAAACATGCATATGACTACGTATGATACGCATACATTAATCGGTTTATTAATTCACATGCAAACCTAATTAGTCCCGTGACAATGTTGCATTTATGTTTACCTACAGTATGTAACGTACGTGTATATTCACTTTATTACCCACAACCATATATTTATGGTTACGTTAATGACCATACTTTGTTTTGTACAAAGCGCGATATAATAATCGGTAACATTATTAATATCTTGTATTATGTATTTAAGTTCGTGTTGATTTGTTGCTTTGTACTGTCTTCATGATATCCATTAAGCTCGTATTAAGCTCGCTAAATATTTAAAACCGTATTACTAATTGTCATTTAATATGAAACTGTTTTCCATTTGACGTGTTTGCTCAATATATGAAAGAAAAAACATATCCTGCAAATGTCCTCCTTTTTTATTGTCATATGATGGCGATCATGAATGTATCGATGATGAGGATGTCAACTGTGCAGGTTGCTGTACTCGTGATATCTATTTAGAAAAAAAAGGAAGATGTCGAGTTACATTGATGATTATGGTGGCGCTGCAGGTTCTACTTATTATAGTGATCATGATTAATAGTAGATGTAAACTATTTGATGGTGAAGTTCATGGTGGTTCTATTGCCATTGATAACGATGATGACGATGAAGGTGATGATGAAAATGATGGCGACGATGATTATAATGACGAAGATGATGATTATAGTGATGATGATACAGATCATGATTATGATCATGATAATGATCATAATGCTGCTGACTACGATGATGATAGGGAGCCAATATTAAATAATTGTGTTTATTTGTGTAAGTTAAAGTGGTGGTGGTGGTGGTAATAATGGTGATACACTGGAAGTAACAGTGATATTAATGATAACAACGATGGCGATTGATACAGTGATACAGAAGAAAAGATGATCGCGATACTACTGCATGCTCCGTACAGGTTACAAAATAAAAACATAATAACCTTTATTTAGTGCTTTTTACAAAATTGATGCAAAGCGTGACTGCTGCAGATGATGATCGTCACAATCGGGATGGTGGTGGTGAGATAATGATGATGGGTGATGATGATGATGATGATGATGATGATGATGATGATGTTGGTGGTGATGATGATGATGATGATGATGATGATGATAGTGACGATGATGGTGGTGATGGTGATGATGATGATGATGATGATGATGATGACACATGGTAGCTACGATGGGAGTAAATAATGCCACTGCTGAGTGATGCTGATGATAAATAAACTAACTACACAGCATAAATTCTGAGTAAACGGAGATAAAAACTTTGTTAACATAACATTTTTTGTTGTTGATCAATCTGATATGTCCACAGAGTGATGAGTGAAAATGCCACGTTAAATGGATGATTTATAGCCGAAGTAGTAATGAGCTCGAATGCAAAGTGCTATTCACCAACTCATTGCACCGTCTTTGTACACGTTCGTACTATTGCTTGGGCTATTTGAAACATCTTACCACTCAGATTTGGCACAATTACACCGTTTCCCGAAAAGCATGACTCATTTGCTTAAATACAGTCTATTTGGCCCAATGTAAACAAATTTGTTATAAATTGGAAACACTAGCTATGTTATATTAATATTAATATTGGAATATTGCATGTATTGAAATATACCGATTCTCGGCTTGCAACTTTCCCTTTTACGTTTTGAATACTTTCGCCGGAAATTATTTTAAAACGCTTGAAAAAGATGTGATATTAATAGATATCTGAAGCTCAGGCACGGCTTGTAAATGTAGTAGATACTGAGTCGCCATGTTTGCCTATCATGCCTATAGTGAAACTCGCACAGGGCAGTGGCATGTCTTCAGATCCAGGCGGAATTGTGCATGAGCGACACTCTCTAGCATTATCATATCCGACGACACACAAACAACTGCAGCATATTGTGTCTTCTGATCTAGGAGGTATCCTGCGCGAGTGACACTCCCACAACCCTCTAGCATATATAGCATTAATATACAGGGTAGCCCAAATAAAACGGAACGGGGCGCTTCCCAAAGTATAGTAACAACATGATTATGTCCCGTCATAGTATCGAACGAATATGGAAAATACACCCTATCTGATGGACGCTTATTTTGGGAATTGCCCCGGTTTTTTTTAGGGGGGGGGGGGGGCACCCTGTATTGGACGACACACCTCCTGTGTTTTAACACGACGATACACACAACTGCATTATAGTTGTCCACTTGTTTCCCTGACATATCATTAATCCAGCAGAACTTGAAACTAACAAAAGTTACCTATTAATGTTAACCGTTGTATCTTTTCGAAAACGTGTACGCCAGATGTGTTAATTGCTTTATGTGTATCATATACATGACGTGTCAATATTGGTTGAGGACGCGCTTTCCAATCATGTGAGATCCCGACTCCATTTGACATGCATATTTCATTACTGTGTATACAAATTAGTCATTCTTGATTCTTGATAAATATGTACCTATCTTGTTTTTATTTGGTGGTGGTTATGATTGTAGTGATAATGATGATAACGATGATGTGCAATAATGCTCGTTATTTAATATGTTTAAAAATATGTCAATGCAGAGTGGTGCCGATAATAATGACACCTCTCCAGCTATAGTTATTATGATGATAGTTGTGATGTTAAAGGTGATGATATTCATGTTTATTGTGATCATTGATATATAATGATGATGTTAATGGTGGTGTTATTGACAATCGTAATGACGATGGTAATGGTGAAGTTAATTATGATCATGCTGCTACTGCTACTGATAATGTTAATAGTGGCAACGCTAGTATGTACTACTACATAACTCATTGCTGGCTACAGGCATGATAGTGGTGATGGTAGAGACTTTCGTGATGAACTAAAATAAAGTAGATGACGACGACGAAGATGATTAGGGAGCCAATATAACATAATTTGCTCGTAGTTCTGGTGGTGGTGGTGGTAATAATGGTGTTAGATTGGTAATTGGAATGGCGATGTTGGTGATGATGATAATGATCGATGTCGTCGATGGTGATGATTATGGCGATGATGATGATGGTGATGATGATGATGGTAATGATGATGAAAATGATTGTGATGAAAATGGTGGTGATGATGATAAGAAAGATGATCGCGTACTGCGTAAAAGCACTGCTGCAGCTGATGATTGGCATGATGAGGATGATGGTGGTGCTTATGATGATGTCGTTGGTGATGATGATGATGATGATGATGATGACAAATGGTGAGGTGGACGTAAATCATGGTTAATGATGTGTGATGTTGGTGCTAATTTAGGAAACTCTCAACGAAGCTGATAATCAATCCTAACAGACAAGTAATTAACACAGGGTTAACGAGTCCAATTACCTGGTTAGTGTGTTGTACGGAAATGGAAGGTGTTCCAAAGCGATCAGAACTAGACGTTCTGGAATAACATTTAATGCTTTAATGTAGAAGGTGAGAATCTTCACTCGCAAGATAAAACTGTGAAACTATAAAACTGTAGAAGAGACTAGTACAAACTCTGGTCTGGATTGTCCTTGTATTTGCAACTGGAGCATGTACCATCACTCAAACCGACAAGAAGAAATTTGACCATTTGAGTTGCAGTCCTGGAGACGCATTCTGAAGATCAGATGGAACAAACTACGGCAATATGTTATATTGGACCGAAGAAGACTGAATAGTGAATTATGATTATACATACACTCAAGTTCACGACAACTCCGTTATAAAACACTAGACCTTTTAAATCATAATTTCACATTTGACACTTATAAACAATACGACACACTTTCCAAGTTCACACATGTAGCATGCGACAACACAGCAGTGTACATTCTCAAGATTGATTATCTTTGAACTCTTGGCTACGGGAACCGGGTGGGTTGTAAACAAAGTCTATGGGGATTTCTGAAACTCGGAGGGAACGGGTTAACAAAGTTTTAAAAAAAACAATAAGTCCAATAATAAGCATTGTGTATACATGTACAAATATTTGCTGTGTATAGAGGTCAACTGTTCACTATAACATGTGTCCATGAATATGGACTCCAATGAACTGAAGGTAGTGTAACATAATATTTAGGGGCTCATGCCCAACCACGTGCACAGGGCTGCGCGTCAACTTTGAGCGAGATGTGAGAGTGAGACATTGCGAGGGAGCGAAGCAACCAAGCACGAGGGAGCGAAGTGAGTGAGCGGGGAGAGGGTGTGGGAGGGGGGTCACCCCCTCCCACGGTAGGGAGCTTTTGCATTTTTGGACTTGAAATTATGCAATCTGGTGCTTACCTAGATAGAAAATTCGGGCTTAACATTGACTGTATCTGGGAAAGCGTGTTATAATTTGATCGACCAGAAATGTGAAATATATTTCACGGAGAAAACAAATAATTGACACACTAATAAATATGTACCCCAACGCACACACAAATATTGTATTTAGTGTCATACACAGTTCCAACATTAACTATATGCCACATTATGTATGATCCAACAACATAGCCCATAGCCAAGAATGAGTCCCGAGGGGGCGAAGAGTACCGAGGGCTGGGGCAGAGCCAAATAGGGAGGGGTTGGGAGGGGGTGTCCCCCCCCCCCCCCCCCCACGGAGAAGATTTTGTATTTATATAAATGGTGCAATTTTGTGCACGTTACACAAGCAGCCAGAGCAATGCCAGCCTACACTGGAACTACGTGGCCCGGTAGCGAATTTTTAAATCGTAGGGTGGCAACTGGAGATAAGCAGTGAGCAGTGATGTTGGGCACAGTTTTCAGACCTTAGTGAAAACTGTGCATGATATATTTTCTAAATAAACCGCTACTCAACACTTATTATGGCAAAAGAAAAGAAGAACAGAGGATTCGAACCCATGTTATCAAGAAGTGTTGAAATCGACAGCATGACCATTAGGCCACGTGAATTGCCGATGGTTAGAACGGTCTCATTGTGATTATAATGCTCAAACTCACCCAACCTCTAATCTTAGTTATGAATATTCATGAGTAGCCCTTGACGTACATAGCTGCTTATGAATAATTCATCAATCTCCAGTTGCCATCCTACGGTTTAAAAATTCGCGGCCCGGTACAGAAAAAGATCATACGCAAGTTACACAACCAATTAATCTGTTCGCGCTCGAAGCGCGCAGCGAAAATTAAAAGTGGATGTATAAATTACTTTTTGAACGTGAGAATTAACAAGTCTTAGCTCATAAATTAGTTGTTTCTTTCCCACTCGTATACAGATACACACACAACAAAAATATCCTTCCTTAAAACCTGGGGGATGGTTGTACATGTCATCCCCCCCCCCACCTTGTGTGGTGGGTGATGCACCCCGCACCCCCCCCCCCCCCCCCCCCCCCGTTGTATACGCCCCTGGTGGGTTATTATGAAGACAAACAATTAATTAATAGTATTGATTTAGATAAACAGATTATATGGTATAATGAATATGTAGTATTTAAAAAAGAAACCTTTCTTTTTAAAGAATTGGTACTCGAGTGGAATAATTTACTTGAAAAATGTTTGATTTGATAACAGATTGATTAAAACAACACAATTAATAGAAAATGTTCGTAATAAGACATATAAAGTAATTGTAATGTTCGAATATATTAGATTACCAAAAGCAATACTCAAAGTATGGATGAATAATTTGAAGAAAAAAACATTGGCCCGAATTCTCAACTTGTGGCTCAACTTATGCCTGGCCTAAAATGCAAAGACTATCGGTAACACTTTGCAAGTCCAGCAGACTTATTGTCTCGTAACTATGGTCCCCGGAGTTATATAATGGTTTCCTTTCGTCATCAAGTCAATCCCTTGGGATAAGCATTAGGACAATGGGCCCTTTTAAATTCAATTATTAACAGTATAACAATGAAACAGATCATCAGCAACACAGTGTCCAGGTTGATCCAGGACGCAATCTGGCTGATGGCAGACTTTACTATAACTCAATTCCAAAGGGCCCATTGTCCTGATTGACTTGACTTGATAATGAAAGGAAACCATTATAATATCTCCGGGGACCATAGTTACGAGACAATAAGTCTGCTGGTGCAAAGTGTTCTCGGTAGTCTTTGTATTTTAGGCCAGGCACAAGTTGAGCCACAAGTTGAGAATTCGGGCCAATATGTTTAGAAACACAAAAGTTTTGATTGGAGAAAAAGAAAGACTTATTTAAACAGCATCAAGTAAATTATTTTATACTACACTTTCTAAAAAAATGGTTATGCAATTGAAGGCCCATCATATTGGGCAAAGAAAATAAATTGTTATGTTGATTGGAAACATGTTTATAAAAGAAATGTTGTGTGTATTAAGGAGAACAAATTAAGACAATTTAATTTTAAAGTTATTTATAATTCAATCGCAGTAAAAAGAAAATTATTTCTGTGGAAACTTAGTAATAGTGATACATGTGAAACATGTCATTGTCGAGAAGATTTAAATCATGCTCTATTGAAATGTATAATTAATTACATATTTTTTAGAAATTGTATGCAAATGGTAAAATATGTTTATAATAGAAATGTAGAAATTGATTTATTTACATTACTGACAATAAATGTAAAAGACAAGATAAATGATATTTTAACCATATAGCTTTTTGGAGCATATATAACATGATCAGAAATCAATCGGAAAAAAGGAAAGAAAACAAAAAGTATGGTTTACATTCTTAACGGAAGTTCACTTTCGGATACAAATTAATGATTACCTTCGTAAAGAAAACAAAAAAAGAATTGTATTATTTACCATATATGATAAAAACAGATTGCTGATGTCTACATTGATGTAAAAGAGGAAATTATTGTACTATGATTTGTTAAAGGGATAGTTGAGTTATGGTAGAGAGGGCGCTAGACTACTTTTTTTTTTTGAGAGGTTATGAAAAACTGAGTGTAAAATTTGAAAGAGCATAATATTTAAATAATAAAATCATCTTTGTTTGATCAAAATCGGTTCAGAGACGGCTGAAATATCCATATATATAACAATTTGTAATAAAGCTGGGGCCCCAGGTTTATTAGAGAATTTTGAACCAGCCGTTAAAAATTCAAAAATATGCTTCCTCTTTTCAAAAAGTTACAAAATAGGTATTTAAATAGTTGTTGGTTATTTCTCTATCTAATCACTATTTCAACAAAACATCACATGCACAATATTTTATTCAAAATGGTTGAAACCGATGAGTGTTTAGAGAGCGCCCTCTTACGTTTTAACGGCTCTTTTTTTAATGATAACATGATCTTTACTACGTCATTTGTAATTTTGTGTTCCTTTCTAGTTATAACTATTAGTTTGTAATGTAATGATGCAGGTTTTGGTTACTAAAATTCAGTTTCACCAAAACTGTACTCTCCTTAACAGAACTCAACTATACCTTTAAACTGTATGAAACTTAAATTGAAATCAATAAATGCCTGGAAAGGTGAAAGAAAGAAAAAATAACCAAAATGTGTTGTAAAGAAATTATTTGTTAATCATTCATTTATTTGCAGACGCGTTCAATCAATTATGATTAGTGTTGTATGGGACCGCCCTTTATCATCACCATCCGATAGACGAAGTATAGGTACAGTTCTGGTCGAGGGGGCGCTTCAAAAGTAATTGCGAGGTACAGAAAAGCTTTTCAGAAAAAAATGAAACGATGCTTAATTGATAACAAACGCATCTGTAAAGGATTCGTATACAATATCCGGTAAATATTCATTTCAGGACTGGGTAATTTCGAAACCATCTATCGCTTTATGATGTTAAAGATGTTGCACTTTCGGAGGCCAACGTGTGTCCACTATGCACTTGGTCCATACAATGTGCGCCACAACCACAGCCACACCCGATCCTAAGGCCATCGATCCAGGGAGCCCCAAGGCATGCTGATAACTCCCGGTTTTATCCAGGATGTAACCTGTGTAATTAAACAAAAGGATTAACGCACAAGGAAATGTCACTCACTGGATAAGTGTAACAACACCAAACTATGTAAAATAAGGAGAGGGGGGGGGGGGGGGGGGGGGTTGAAATGAGCATTAAATCCGCTCAAAAATGATAGAAATGTTTGAGTAATTTTAAATAAATCAAATTCACTTTAGCATGTATGGGTTTAACATTTAAAATAACCAAAATCACCAGAAATTCAAGTTCCGAGACAAATGTGTAATGACAGGGATGTAATAAGCTATTCATGTAATATTTGAGTATGTAACCTATTATATGCATTTTCCAGTGCTTGGTTTCTAGTTTACTCGTACAGCCCTTTTCTACCACGTGTTCGTTCATATCGCACATTGATGGCGTAACACTACAGATGGCGTAATTTAGAAATCGTTTGCACAAGAACACGCTATTCAGGGTGGCCCAGAAAGAATGCAACACCTACGATCGTTAATATCATCAACATCATCGACCAAATGTCATTGTTTTTTTATTTGAATGGGTAGAACATTCTTTTTAAACAAAATGATACCATGATCATTGATGTTGGGTAAGGCGTTTGGATCCTAGGGCCGTTTTTCTAAGGCAATGTTGTTTCCTAAATTTGCTACTTTTTCGTCTCCAGCGATCCTCGGAACACTGAGACGTTCTCGCTCCACGGCCTGCCATAGAATTAACTGTTGAACAGCGCGATGTTGCGTAATCGATTACCCCGTACGGTATGGCTCACATTGTCTTCCTTATCAAAGGGAGAGCAGTCATGCGGTTCTTCTGTACAACTAATTCTACGGCAGGCCGTGGGGCGAGAATGTCTCAGTGTTCCGAGGATCGCTGGAGAAGAAAAAGTAGTATATTTTGGAAACGACATTGCCTCAGAAAAAATGGCCCTAGGATCCAAACGCCTTACCCAAAGTCAATGCTCATGGTATCATTTAGTGTTGGAAAAAGAATGTTCTACCCAATAATTAAAAATAAAAAGCAATGACATTTGGTCGATGGTGTTGATGATATTAACGATCGTAGGTGTTGCATTATTTCTGGGCCACCCTGTATAAATCGAACCTATTATTATCATTTTTAACCTGTTCGCCAACCAACAAAAATAACTCTGTCAAACATAATTCATGTATATTATTGAAACATCGTTTGGCTTAGTGCAACCCAGCTTTTGTTCGCGATATGTATTAAGAAGTAACGAGTCATTTGCTTACCAGACCCGAGCGAGCTGATCATGATGCCAATGCAGACGGACAGGAGTCCCATCCCCAGAGCTCCCGGGAACCGATCCAAGCGAACCATGTGTCGAATGAGAACGGCTTGAAGGGGCATGTATACACCAGAGCTAATTCCCACCCCGGCAGCGCAGGCGACCATGAGCGGGTAGTTGGAGGTGCTGGGCATCACAATCACGCAGAGGCCATCAAGGGTGTGAGCAGCAGCGTACAACAGCGCCTGGTTGGATGATAATATTTAATTGATTCGTTGAGGGATTGGTTGGTTTGGTTGATTGATTGATTGATTGATTGATTGATTGATTGAGGGATTGGTTGGTTTGGTTGATTGATTGAGGGATTGGTTGGTTTGGTTGACTGATTGATTGATTGATTGATTCATTCATTGAGGGATTGATTGGTTTGGTTGATTGATTGATTGATTGATTCATTCATTGAGGGATTGGTTGGTTTGGTTGATTGATTGATTGATTGATTGATTGATTCATTGAGGGATTGATTGGTTTGGTTGATTGATTGATTGATTGATTGATTCATTCATTGAGGGATTGGTTGGTTTGATTGATTGATTGATTGATTGATTGATTCATTCATTGAGGGATTGATTGGTTGGTTTGATTGATTGATTGATTGATTCATTCATTGAGGGATTGGTTGGTTTGGTTGATTGATTCATTCATTGAGGGATTGATTGGTTTGGTTGATTGATTGATTGATTGATTGATTCATTCATTGAGGGATTGGTTGGTTTGATTGATTGATTGATTGATTGATTGATTGAGGGATTGGTTGGTTTGGTTGATTGATTGATCGTTTGATTCATTGAGGGATTGATTGGTTTGGTTGATTGATTGATCGATTCATGCAAGCATTCATTTATTTTAACCCATGAGGGCGCACATTCGGGCATAATTTTGTATCTTAAAGGCCGCCTCCACCCAAAATTAATGTTCTTATAAATAAAAGTTACATTTTGAATAGTCCATTCCACCACAAAGTTTAGAACAGTATTTGTCCGGAAAAAAATGTACAACTAGAAAAAAGCATCAACATACTACAACTATGTTCACGGGTCTGCATACGAAGGCTACATTTTGTTTAGGAGGAATGCATGATCCGTGATTATATTGTCTCCAAACGTACACGTGAATAGAATGGCGCTCTCGCGAAGGTTTGGCGCTTACGGAACCATGAGGTCATGTAGGTTCTGTAAATGGTGGTAATTAGTTGCATTGTTTATGTATTACACAACCCTTTTGGAAAGGTTGGGTGTATGTGATATCACACAACGGTGCGATAACAGAACATATAATTATGTCTTTCAGTTGTTCCTTAATTGCCTTATTTCCCCCTTTAACCATTTCAAACCATTTCGACTCATAATGCTATACACATGAATTTTCATAAATACAAATCAATACCATTGCAATATATAACCATCAATTTGTTTATGTAGTAGCCCACCTGATGTACGCATCCCGTCTTCAATAGAAATCCATGAGTCGCTCTGGCAACGATACTCGAGACTCCAACCACCGAAACGAGTAGCGTCGCTTGAATGGATGGAACGCCTCTCAACATGGCGGCCGAAGCGACGTGCGCCAAGAAGGTCCCGAAGGCCCCTCCACCCAATATGTATATCGGTAGGAAGCACGCGAAGACGCGGTTCTCCCACACCAGGGACAACCCCGTTGACTTGGTGCACGTCCTCAAACCCTTAGCGAAGGATACTGTGTGCTGTTCATCGACATGTGAACTACAGTCTGCGTGTATAATGTATATTGCCTCGTACGTCTCCAGATCAATGTCTGCGCACTCGGAACTCTCAGCCGGGCGGGGAGGGTTTGTCTTTAATTCATCGTCGAAGGGTAGGCCTACTGTGTCTTCCTCATCACTTTCTGGTGAAGGAGAATGTCTGTGTATAATGCCCTTCGTCCTAGATCTTTCAATGTCGATGTCCATATACTTAGTCACGCGACTATTGATATTGTCTAGCGTTACTATTTCCCTTGCACTCTCGTCGCTATTTCGAATTACTTCTAGATCTCCATCCAAGATTATTTCATTCCTATCAACATGCACTTCGACGTCAGTAATGTCCTCTGAAAATATGACCCTTCCATTACAGGTTGGAATGGCTTCCAGGTCTAACGGTTTGTTATCGTTTAGATGACAAGAACTTTGGTCGCTTTCCCTTCTTTATTATTAGCGCCATCCGTATCAACGTGCACTTCATCTTCTGGTGAAGGAACAAGTTCATTGACGTCAAGACCGTCACCTGCCAATTTCGTAACCAAGGCAACCGCTTCAGGTATTGAAGTGAATTGAATTGAATTGAATTTTATTAACCACTTTCATAAAAACATGCAAATACAATATATACACAAGTACAATTTACATAAATCATTACAATAATAAGTACAAAGTAAGTTGGATACAAACAAACAAATTTAAAAAGAGAGAGAGGGAAGATAAGAATTATGAAGTGGAATGATCATCAGGAAAGTTGCAGAGAACTTATGAATAGATGACCCTAGAGCATTAAAATAGAAAAAGGGTAAAAAGAAGGATAACAGAAGGGAGGGCTGTTGCATTTAAATTTGTTGCATTAAATACATTTTCAATTTTCTTTTAAAAGTGCTTAATGTTGCACACTGTTTAATATCATTGGCAAGTTTGGTATGACAGGAGACGTCTTGGAAACCACTGCGTCTTCAGCATGTCCAAGGTCTTTTCCATCCCTTTCACTACTTTGCTGAAGGTCGTCAGCGTGCTTTATATTGGGCTTCCTCACGGTTGTCTCGTCGCGCAAGGTCAACAGCATCGCTAGTGGTATCTGGTGAAGCTGGATCGCCCCCATTACGACCAGGGCCCCTCGCCACGTTAACTGGTCGACGAGCACGTAGAACACCATGGGCCAGACCACCATACCGACCCCGGCACCTGTCGATGCTATGCCGTTCATCAAGGCGTAGTTATCCTGGAATTTCTGAGCGATGACGATGACAGAGGCAGCATAGGCAAGACTGCTCCTCCCCGATGCCTGTGGCAACATCAATAACGTGCGTTGGAAAAGAGTTGCCCAAAACTACATCGAACCTCATTGGGCAACATTGGGTGTCAGGCTGCTTATAGTGTTTCCTTTGGATAATATTGCCTTTGCCATTATTATGTTGACATTTGTGTCACCAATCCCCATTGGCACATACTGCCGAACCCAAATTACAGGCCTTCGTATACAGTAATTTGCATGGGTAACATATTCCTAGACTGGTGAAACCAGTCGTTTATTACTTGACATTGTTATTTTATTTTATTTTTTTAAATAAACCGTTCCATTACTTTTATTTGAGACACCAGCAGACCATTCTGCTACGCACGGTTACCATGGTTACTACATGAGGTAACACTTATAATGAAGCATTTTGAAAATAGTATGTACGCGTTTTGACCTAATAATATATCAAAGCAAAACATATGTTATTGTCCGATGGGGGCTATCGCCTCTTCATAAAGCAATGATATCCATGAAAATATGATTTCTTGGCATTCGTCATCTTGGTTTCTGGGTGTTCAAGGGACCTGTACAATATGACATGTATTAAACCTAAGAAAAGAGAACACATGTTTTCTAATACATTGTTCAACGTAATTTGTTGTATTTCACCTTTCCTGCACAGTATGTATGGATAACCTAACACTGTAATGAATTTTATATTTCCTAACAACATTGTGTACACAATTGTACAATAGTAAAACTAGTCTTTATTCTAAATATACCAGCCATGTCGGGAAACGGCTTATTAGCGATGGCTCTACTCAATTATTTAAAGATTGATTTATGTTCTTCTTTAAAATGAGCTATGATCAGTGTCAGAGATAGTTGAAAGCTTTAACATGGTTAAAGTGATACCTGTAAAGTGTCAGATATTGCACAAAATGACATTTGAGACTTCAATCCTACATCAATATCATTGTAAAATACAATTGAAATATTTGTGAAAATTTGAAAGAAAACGAACACTGTTTACCTTGTGAAAAAACGAATATTGAGTTCATATTTTATCACCGAATACTGATGGCCTTCCGTAGATTTGTCGCAGTAATATTCATCCGTTTGATCTTGACGATATCCGCACCCGTGTATACAGACGGTACGGAATTCGAATTCATGGAATTTGCGCGCGCTCGATCGGCTCAACATGTCTGGTCGGGAAGATTTCCCACGCGCGCTGGCCGGACGTGTTCAGCTGAGGCAATTGTACTTTTTATCAAAAGCGTTGATCAACGCTTTTCAAATAATGGTTTTCAATGATAATTATCTTCATACTAAAGGGACATTTGAAAAAATCCAACCCTATTTTATTCTTCTCTTACCATAAGCTAAACAACACGGTAGAAGAGAAACGAGGAAGCTCCAAGTAATTTTTGTGGATTTGTACACTTTACAGGTATGACTTTAATGTGACAATCAAGCTTGTAATAATGCTTTATTGCAATATGGTTTACTTAAAGATCAAAGATGCACATTGAAACGCCCGAGCCACCAAAACGAACTGCATTATGATTGGCTTACCTTATTAAGATGTGAGTCGTGTTATGTTTATCGGAATGTGATATTCCCATGTTGTATCATACTGGCATACATAACATGCATAATATGATAATTGTATTGTATTTAACCATTAGCGCCCATATGAAAAGCTTAGAATGTATCGCACTTCAGCAAACCACATTTTATATATTACGACAATAACAAATTCAGAGTAAGTAAGTAGCAGAACTAAAACGACACATCTTGTAATAATAATATATCATTCTGGCACTATCGGGGGACCGGGGTAATGCAGCTTCTTATCATAGGATCCAATTGAACATGAGAGGACAAAGGATAGTTTGCATTGCACATACGATGCCCGCTTTGAACGTAACCATGGCAGCGGTAAGCACGTTATATTGTCGTTGTGGAAATGACATTGGTACATGTAGCCTACTATGCACGATAATCGATTAGCGTATAATGCATGTAGAGCGTTCATATTGTATGTTCCATTCGTGTGTTCCCATAATAAACATGCTAAATGCAATACAAACCACGACAATAATATTCAACCTCGAAGCACGATATCGTCTCTGATATGTATAACGGCTGCGTGTTTAACATGAGTGTTCAACCGAGGAATATCTTATAATCGTAACAAACTTTTTATTTTTTTACGATGAATATAGACAACATATATATAATAGGTGACGTTTACTAGCTGGTCTCTTATCGTGTTGCATTTTGTGAAATCGACGTGTCGTAATGACAGAACTGTATCAAGACAATCAGGTAAGATTACATGGTATCGTAAAATGGTATTATATGAGATACACAGTGTATCATTCCCAGGGCCAAACCGAATTGCAGCGACATGTACAATACCATGTACAACTAGGTATAAGAGTAATGAATTATGATTACATTGGATTTGGTCTAATTTATAGTGAGATAAATTGCGAGCAGGCCGCCATTTTGGATAATTTCGCTATGGATTAACCGATTCATATCATTATACTACTTCAATACACATAATTGACACATATTTTGCATCGGTTCAGCCCCAAACGCTATTTTAGTAAACTTTTACGATATTACATTGCCAGTGTGAAGAATGTTTTCATATAAATGACTTATCAATGTATAAAATGTATAATTTGGTGAAAAAAAAAACATGAGGGTGATTCGCCTCAAATTATTAATGTTTTTTTTTCTTCAAAAATGTATCTTTGTATATTCAAAATACATGACAGTGTGAGTTGCTGACCACAGCCATATACATACATGAACATGGCATCATAACATTGTCAATGGCATACAGTAAAGTGCAAATTATTAAGTTAACCCTGTTCTGTATTATGTGTGCGTGGGTTTTGATTTTATTCGGATAAATGGACATTTAGTTCGTTTCTAAACTGATTTCGCTAAACACAACGTTGTTTCGCTTCGACATGTTTATTGTCCTATAGTATTCCTTCATTCAGTTTTCCCCTACCTTACAAATGAAATGTATGTTCAAGCGCCCTCTTCACGAATGTTCTGCTGTTTGCAACACAATTGCTTAGCATCAGGATTCCTAGTGGCGAAGTTTGGGGAGGCGGGATGGGGAGAAGTAACCCCTCCCCCTCCCGAATCATTCAGTTCAGTAAACATTTCATAAGCCACAATGATACTTTGTAAATCTTGGTGAAATGTTAATTAAAGGTATACCAGATACAAATTCAAATGATGCCCAAACCCACATTGTTGTAGCCTTAATCTCAGGCTTCTTTCCCTTTTTTTAATTATAACAAAAACGATCAAGCTGTTACACCACAAATTCGATTAAATCACGTACGCAGCGCTAAACTAATTTAATTGTCGGCAACCAGTATTTCGAGTTTTGGAAATCAATCAAATTCCAATGAAAAATATTATCAAGTCTTAATCTTCTCCGACTAGATTGTAATTGTATTTTCTTTTATATATTTATCTCGCAACTTTAGAATGTTGAGTGGAAACAAGTAAAAAGTGGAAACTTCCGAGACGATTGATTAATCGTCACTTCAATTTGGGATCAACTAATACCATAACATTTTATTCAAATTTTACACTCATGACGAGTGCAATGCATCGATATCAAAATCTTTTGAAACGCATTACCGCATGCGATTTGTGAGTATTATGCTACCATTTAAAAAATGTTAAAACAAATCCTTGTCAAAGCCACTCTTCGTATCCTATCTCTAATTCCAACAGAAATCTGCAAAATTGTTCACGGCAAATTGGTTCTTTGTAACAGATCCGCAAATAACTGGAACAAAATGGCGGAAGCAATGCCTCTTGGGTAAGTAGATCATAATCGGTAATTTATTAATGTGTTATAGCAGGGATGGGAGGTAGAAGTATCGGCTATAAAAATTGCGTTATTAATAATTGCGCAGCATAATTGAATAAGCTTTACCTGTTACAGCGGGATGGATGAACAGCCTGTGTAAAGAAAACCGTCGAAAATATGCTCTTCATAAAATAGTACCATTTTGTGATTTGTTTTTCTTTTGAAAAAATTCATACACGAAGACAGTATTGTCGACTTAAAAAAAATATGTATACCCCAAATATTGATCTTAACAAACAAATATATTTCTTGCCCCGTACAAGCTAGTATGTTTTTTTTTTATGGTAAAAGGAATCTCGTTTGTTAGGTCAGTTGATCCCCTAAGACTTGCGAAGTAAAGTAATTTTTTCTTACGCTGTATCTGTTTATGTAGTGCGTCTGCTCACCAAACGGGGCTCTATAGTGGGCAAATACGAAGGCACCAATGTTGTCGTGTTTGATGAAGACTTTTTGAAAATACAACACCAAATGTTAGGTTATTTGTATTGTCATATGTATTTATGTAGCAAGCACATATCTATTTTCATGTGAATGGTTTTACTTAAAGGGTACCACCACCCAAAAACAATATTCTAATTATAGAAAGGTAACATCTTTAGTATTCCATTCCTTCAAAAAGTTCACAAAAATATGTTTTCAGAAAAAAAGAAGATATAATTGGAAAACGCATCACCATTCTCAACCATGCGTTCATGCGGTCTGAATTGCGTAGACTATTTGCGGTGACACGACATATGCTCCGCCGACATATGCTCCGCCGACATTTGCTCCGAAAAATGCGACAAATGCTCCGCGATCTTCTTTGCTCCGCCGACATTTGCTCCGCCGACAATTGCTCCGCCGACAAATGCTCCGCCGACATTTGCTCCGCCGACAAATGCTCCGCCGACATTTGCTCCACCGACAATTGCACCGCCGACATTTGCTCCGCCAACAATTGCTCCGCCGACATTTGCTCCGCCGACAATTACTCCGCCGACAAATGCTCCGAAGATGCGACAATTGCTCCGCCGAAAATGCTTCGAATATGCGACAATTGCTTAGCCGACAATTGTTCCGCCGAAATATGCTCCGGAGATACGACATTTGCTCCGGTGACAATTGCTCCGCAGAAATATATGCTCTGAAGATGACAGTACTTCAAATGGTCCAAAAACAACATAATGTTCCTCAACCATAATTGTTCCACCGACATTTACTCCGCTGAAGATTAAACTCTTGAATGAATTCTCAAGTACCTTTGGTATGAAGTGCGCTTTTATATGTTATGCGAATCTCTTGTGAAATTGGAGTACAATCGATTCAGTAACCATCGATTCATTCAAATATTGTATTGGCTGGTTTGTTTGTTTCACGTTTCTTTATACAGGGTGGGGGGGGGGGGGAGCAGTCAAGCCCAGTGTTGTAAGGATGCGTGACCCTGCAGCCTGCATCTAGTAGCAGAAGGGGAGGCGCAATAACACACAACACTGGCTTTAGTTTTTGATGTTAGTCTGTTACATTGGGGTTCGACTGGAGTCGAACCACGGACCCTCATAGTTTCCGAAAATGCTGTGATGAATAGTATACTGTTCCAAGCAATCATCAAGCGAAGGGCATGATACTGGTGTTAAGATCGATCATGAATAGAAAAAAAAAATTCTTTATAATCACTGCATTTGTATTACTCAGACTATTTATGAATCAAGAAATTGTTCCGCATGAGTTCAAAATTTATCCACGTTTTATCAAAATTCAAAGAACGTTATTTTCACCCACTGTTAAATTTTCGGAGTTCCAATTTTGGTTAGATTTGTTCATCGTTCACTCAACAACGAGGGCCCAATTTGTGACACCCCCCCCCCCCCCCCCCCCCACCCCGTAAACGATTAAGGCTGCCTTATTGTCCAACAGAAAAGCACAAACTTCCAATGCATTTTGCATTCTTATGAACGGAAGGATTGGCAGGAAGTAGCAGAAAATTGAAATTCAATAATCTAAGGAATTGAGGGGTCCTCTTACCTCTTCACCCCTTTAGTGACTATGACGTCATATTCCATAAAAGGCAATATGTGATCAATGTTATTGTTAATATGTGAAGAATAGATTGTCTTCTAGACGATGTGATCTTTATTTAAAGGGGTAGTACAGTTTAGGTAAGGCTGAACTTTAGTAACCAACCCTGGACAGTTACTTGATAAACTAATGGTTACTATAACTCCACCATGCTCGAAAGGTATACAAAATTACAAACGACTTAGTAAAACGCCTGTTATCATTCAAAAAGAGCCATTTAAACACAAGAGGGCGCTTTTCTAAAAAGGCATTGGTTTCAACCATTTTCATACAAAATTATGCATGTGGTGTTTTATTGGAATGATGATTAGATAGAGAGATCATCAACAACTATTCCAAAGATGATTTTGACAATTTTTGAAAAAGTGCAAGCATTTTAAAAATATTTTTTTGAACAAAAATCATCTAATTATTTGGGCCCCAAATAATTATCAGATCAAATAGATTTATTGATATTCCAGCCGTTTCCGGGTCGATTTTAACCAAATAAAGTTTATTCTGCCATTAAAATTGCATGTTCTCCCAATTCCGACACTCAGATTTTGATTACCTGACAAAATCGTTATGATTACACGTGGAAAGGGTTTGTAAGTGGGAGCAAGACATGAGATATCAGCTTCAGGAAATTTGAAAATTGAGACAATGGGGGCATTTCATGAAACTTGTCGGCTCTGACGATTTGTCATTCGCTGACAGTTACCATATAAGGGCTTGGTACGAACAGTCACGTTCACGTCACGTTAAGGTTCTGTACCTTTTGTGAAACAGGTCACCCAAATCTACGAACAGTCACGTTCACGTCACGTTCAGGTTCTGTATCTTTTGTGAAACAGGTCACCCAAATCTACGAAGTGTAGGGTAACGTGACCCAACAATTTGTTGACCTGCTATATGCAATCTACGAGAGCTCACGTAAATTGCCGCTGGCGTTTTAAAAAATAACGTAAATTGTCATTGAGAAGAGACTAATGGCAAAATAGCTGGTTCAGGCCGAAGATGTCGTATAGATTATGTGAAATGAATGAAACAAAATGTACCATTCATAGGCGTAACCATGGGGGCGGGTAGGGGGGGGGGGTGTACCCCAAAAATACTGTTTTGCCTGTTTTTAATTCACTCCAAATATCTACAGCTAATCCCCCCCCCTCCCCGCTCAAAGAAATTTGGCTGACGAAATAACCCCCTCTCCTTTCCCTTTGAAAAAAAAAACATTTGTGCGGCCACTGCTACCAGTTACTCAGTGTACTAATGATGCAGCTAATGCTAGAGAAACTAATACAATGAAATGTACAAATATATAATGTACAATAAAATTATATAATAAAGTTTCGTGTATGGTGTAAGGAAAAGCGCATACACTTATCAAAGGATGATGACACAGCTAGACAAATGCATGCAGACCCAGACACAATGGTAGCTAGTTATACCCTCCCATACACGCAAATTATACGTACACAAAAGACAAACATGTAATAAAAACAACAACAAATGAAAGTCCCCCTTTATAAAAATAGCGAAATAATTTTAACGAATAGGTTTGAGCAAAATAACTTTCTACACGTAGCCTATTGATTACTTGTGTGTGATAATAAAATTCAGTGGTGTAGCGTGGTCGGACTGATTGGAGGGTAACAAAATCACTAGCGAACCCACGATTTTTTCAAGGGGGTTTTTGTCAAAAAATGTGATGTTGGTCCAGGACCATTCCCAAAATGTTGAACCTAGACCAGGAAGAAGTAGTTGAAAAAATCCTGTCAGCGGCGGGGGGGGGGGGGGGGGGGGGCGGGGGGGGGGGGGGGGGTAGGCTTAGTCGTAATATTTTTTCGAAGCCTAGACCAGGACCGGTTCCAACAGGACCAGGACTTAGCGGTTCATAAAATTCTGTCAGCGGGGGAGGGGGGGGGGGGGGGGGGGGGTAGCCAGGACTAGGACCGTGGAAGATATCTAGTCCAGGACCAAGCAAAAAGTCTAGACCAGGTCCAGTCGCCCAAAATTATTGGGGGGCACACCTAAATGTGCCCTTATGTTTTCTATTTTTTTTCAGAATTATTGGGGGGCACGTGCCCCCCGTGCCCCCCCCCCCCCGTAGCTACGCCACTGATACAATTGATTTGTCAAGTCATGCATGAGAGTGAAAAGGCAAAGTTCTCACTTTTCACAACTCACAAGAGTCAAAATGTGGCAATTTAAGTTCACATATTGTTGGAAATGAAAAACATATAATTGTTACAAGGATTGTGGTTAGTTTCTGAGTTTTGTCTCGTTGTATGTTGTTTTGATCCGGCGCCTAGCCTGCAATTTACTCGATCGCCGCGTCGTCAAACTGTGCCTCGGCCCCGCCTCGGCCTCGCTCTCGAATCTCGTCGATATCGTCGCGACGCATCAGGGCCTGTATTCCATAAACACATATAAGCAAGAAATCTTAGAATTTTTGCTTATTATAAGCAAAAATGCTTAGATCTAAGCATTTTTGCTTAAATTCCCTCGTAAGCAAATTTGCTTACATTTTAGACGCACTTTTTGCTTTAACAAGCATTGGTATTCCATAAACATTTCAGCGTAAGATTTTTGTCTTAAACTTAAGACACCTCATAGGTGGCTTTAATATAAGAAAAAATCTTATAGTCTGTAATCTTGAAGTTTGGGCATGTATTGTAGTGTAAGCTCGAGGATTGGCTGTGTTGCATGTACATAAAGATATTCTGATAATGCAGTAATAATGAAATAATTTGCACACCGTCTGATTTGAAGATGAGCCTAATTAATAATTGTTGAAGTATGCATACACAGGACCAAAGGGACGCTCAAAACAAATTGGTAACTTGTCACCCGTGAAGTAATTGTGTTGTTAACTAAACCCGGTAATAACAGCTGGCCACCTCACCGTGTACTGCTAGGCAAGCACCACGGGCCGCGGCCGGAGCCCCTGGCGCCTGGCGCCTAGCAGTCGGGGTGGCTAGCTAGGCCTAAGCGGACACAGTCCGTAGTTGGCTGTAGCGAGTAACCAGTTTCCGATCCCCGTTTGGACCACGAATGTTTAGACAAACATAATATAAGCACAGTTTCTAATTTGATTATCCATTTCTATTTAACGTTATCTGTTAGAAAGATTTATTTTCTCCCTCTAACAACTGTCTGATACTTTGTCCGCGGTCCCCATTCACTTACATACAATTTTGTGTGCGCTGCGACAAATCCTTAAACACGCAATCCCCATAGGAATTCCATCGCACAAAAAGAAAAAGTGCATGTGTCGTCGAGAATATTCTGGATGACGTCATTACTAGTCTTAGTAACAAGCGCTTTCACTTTTACAAATAATGATTAAACACTCAGGTCACGTTTTGGTAGACGTGACGATTCGAGTTTTACCGGCATGGAAAACGACAAATTGTTGGGTCACTTTACCGTGACTGTTCGTAGATTTGGGTGACCTATTTCACAAAAGGTACAGAACCGTGAACGTGACGTGAACGTGACTGTTCGTACCAAGCCCCATATAAGGGGAGGGCCAACATCGAAAAAGTGGCTTCCTTAAGGACTTAGGTTGCCAGATCTCCACAACAAGTTTAAACCAATTTTATTTGCAAGTATTTTTAGTGAGACAAATTAATTCGGAGGTCTACCTCAAACAATTTGTTGCGAACACCTTCAAATCCAAGATGGCGTCCAAAATAGTAGTCGTTTTGACTTGCTATAGATTATTGGCAATATTTCACAAACAACACCTGGAATAGGCATGATTTTGCAGTCATATTAAAGACAATCAAATTTCCTATAATCTGATACCAAACACAATGGGTTTCAGAATATGTAACACGGTCATTTTAGGCATTTTTTTCCAAAAATATGAAATTATTGATTTACATAATTCGGGATATATCAATAATTGCATTAGCAGTTGAATTAATACTTTTCGAAAAACTGTCCAATTATATTAACAATACTCTCTAAAAATTTCAAGTGTATATTGTATCTGAACAAAAAGTTATAGTTCTTGGAACTCAGCATTTGATATCGACAAATACAGCCAATTTGTACGATTTCGAACACTATACAGGGTGCCCCAATAAATGTAATTCTTGTTTACGGACTTTATTCAAGAATTTCTCCTAAATAATGACATATTGTTGATACCATTTTTTAGCAAAACCTTCAGTTTTCTTCTTTTATGTCATAAATATGCCGCCATCGGTTTGCAATAGTACACGAAAATAGTGTATCGGTAATTTCACTGCAATAATAAATCCATCATGCAAAGTGCATAGTACAATATTCGAATGGGAGGCGCTCTTCATTTACAGTTGGATCGACCATATCTTGATAATTATGTTTTTAACATGATTATTATTCGGAACACCACAGTTAGCTAGACTTTTTCAGGGTTCGGAAAACACTTTGAATAGGCTATTAGGTTTATTTTAGGGTAACTTTTTGTACCACCATGTACATTTGTAACCGTAGTAACAACAACAATAGAAATATAATAAATCATATATTTGGCTACTACAAGCCGCATTATGCACACTAATTTTCGCGTGAACATGGAGGAAAACAAATCACATGTAAAATAACACCCTATAGCTGCTATTTTTAAGTTTTTAAAGTAAACATTTGTTGATTTGGTATATCTTTGTCCATAATCGGCTGTTGTTACCATGGTTACACGAGTACAGTGTAGTGCAAAAAAATAAACATTCGGCTTACTGAGGCTTTTCGGTGTTGTGCATATTAGTTTAGCAATTGAGATTGTTTTGTTTTAATACTGAGTCAGACAAATTGTATAGACCTTTATGGTCTCCAGGTACATGTAATAAGATATGAGGGGCATGAAGGGTGCGTTCCTCGCGATCAAGATGGTGTTCGAAGCTAGATACGCTCTGCACAGATTACAGTATGTCCCGAATATTGTGTACTTCAGTCCTTCAGTAAGACACTTATTAAAGATAATGAGCATGGTCTTGATACTGTTTTAAACACATCATGGACACCCAGTATGATTCGAATTCGCAATATGCATGGCATGCGCGTCAGTATGCAGCTGACTGGAATGCTACATGTGGAGTGGAATTAAGTTCATTTTTAGCGTTTGATTTCTGATAAATGCAGTTAAACAAATACAGGACAGACACAATATCTACGCGGACTATACATAATGATGGTGAAATATTCATCATATTACAAGAAATTGTGTTTCTTTTTGTATTTTTTCATAACTGGAACTGAAGGTGTCCCGAGATTGACGCAATCATTTGGTATACAAATCCTCTTATTAAGATTACACATTTTTGAGACACCATGTATAGCATGAGAAATCATGCAAAACTACCCATTTTGTGGATAGCTAATGCTGACTTCAAAGTACTATAACTTGTTGTTCAGATATGGTAAACACTTGAAATTTTCAGGGTGTATTGTCGATATCATTGGACAGTTTTTTGAAAAGTATTAGATTGACTGCTAATACTATTATTGATTTATATGTAATTATGTAAATCAATAATTTCATATTTTGGGGAAAAAATTCATAAAATTTGAGTTTGGGGCTAAAAATGACCGTGATACATATCCTGAACCTCACGGTGTTTGGTATCAGGTTATAGGAAATCTAATTGTCTTTAATATGATTGCAGAATAATCCTGATATAAGGTGTCGTTTGGGAAATCTCGCCAATTATCTATAGCAATACAAAACGGCTGCCTTTTTGGACGCCATCTTGGATTTGGAGGTGTTCGCAACAAAAATTTTGAGGTAGACCTCTGAATTATGTTGCCTTATTAAAAAATACTTGCAATTAGAATCGGTTTAAACTTGTTGTGGAGATCTGGCAACCTAAAGTCACTAATGTTGGCGGAGTAAACGTTAGCGGAGCAATTGTCGGCGGAGCAAATGTCGGCGGAGCATTTGTCGGCGGAGCAAATGTCGGTGGAGCTTTTGTCGGCGGAGCAAATGTCGGCTGAGCATTTGTCGGCGGAGCAATTGTCGGCGGAGCAAATGTCGGCGGAGCAAATATCGCGGAGCATTTGTCGCGGAGCATTTGTCGCATTTTTCGGAGCAAATGTCGGCGGAGCATATGTCGGCGGAGCATATGTCATGGAACCCTATTTGCGTGCCGAGCCAGAGCGCACAATGCAGACAAACGAATCATCCGGGATTCTATTGACGTACGCGTAAAAGCATTGGCGAACTCGCAAATGCTTGGCCCGTATGGAACCAGGAAATAGCAGTGGTATGAATTACACAACCCTTTAAGGGCCGGTCACATTTACGGTAGTAGACGTAGTTGAACGTAGTAGAGTATAACGTAGTTGAACGTACCGGCATCCGTACCCTACCGTAGTTGTCCGTGATGCTAACTTGGTATTAACTCGGGGAAGCCGTGATCTTCGATTCCATTTTTGAAAATGTTCAATAGAGCGGTAGCTGAGAGGCATCCGTGATAGTAACGTACTAAACCGAAGTATAACGTAGTCTGACGTAGTTTAACAAAGTATAACGTAGTCTAAAGTACTTCTTGACGTACTCATACGTATCCCAGTGTATTCTAACGTACTTTACCGTGAACAAAACCAGCATCAGCACTCTTGGTCCAGGCATGTTTTAGCACACAAAAAAAAAAAAAAAAAAAAAATTCTTTAGCGAGCGTAGTCAGGCCTACCACTCCGCACCTGTCCATGAGCGAGCTGCACCTAAATAAGCCAGTTCGTAATTAGACCATGGAGCTTGGGTGACGTCACAGGTCAAAGTCCGATACTCCATCAACGTACATCTATTGTGTAAGGTATCATGTCATATTACCGGATAATTTGAGTTTGACGGCATAAAACAAACATTAGATGCATACAATCAAAGTGGAAATTATACGAGCAGCTGCATAAACTCATAAAGAACACATTTGATGTAAAATATCTTCAAGAATTTACCGATTTTTCTCCAAATCAACTTTCTTGTAATCAGCTTTCTTGTGAATGATCCAGGTGGATCATTCACACGCAATAATGCTACAAGGCTGGAGATAACCATACCGCCCATTCGTACATTGTATCGTTTAATAATTGAACGCTATGTTTTAGGGGCAAGGAAAACAGACGGGATATATAATAATTGTTTCTACATGTTGCGGTCTTTAAAACAACAGAGTCGGTAATCATTATCAATTTATAAAATGGACAATTTATATAAATTGTGGATCACATAACGAAATTTTGCATTTGCTAATAAATGGAGAGAGAAATCAGCCGGCAAAAACTGTTTTTGCTTTGGATAGTGCAGCAAACGGAAGACGATAATCTCCGCACAATGCTATGTACACCTACGTGTGTACATACCCAGTGCGTGCTAGCCAGGCCAAGCAAGGCTCGGTGAAATTATTGATCAATAAATATCATCATTACACATGAATAACACATTCTATCAAACCGGTTCTTGTTCTATGAAATAGTACATATTATGCTATTAACCTTTGATGTGGTGAATACAAAAACGATGGGCTTATTTTGATCCTGATCCAGATTTTAAAAACGTAAACAAATAATTCGCATTCAATTGCACGTGTGGCTCCTTTGATTCTCACGATCGATGGGATATCCGAATACCCGGAAATAAATACGCGCATGCGCAGATTGTAACTACGAACTGGCTTATAAGCGTAGTCTAGCGGAGTCTTGCGTAGTTTATCGTACTTGAACGTAGTTCAACGTAATTTAACCTATTTTAACTTACTTACACCACGTCTGACCCACATTCGGTTACCCTACGGATCACTACGTCCACTACCGTAAATGTGACCGGCCCATTATCAAACTGAACTACGGGAACTTTTCAGGATTGTTCCATTACTCGTTGTATTTAAAGGGGACCACCAGGCAAAGAACAACACATTATTATATGTTTTGGTACCGTTTTGTGATATCAAATAGATACCCAACATTTTGCAAAGGGTTTTGTAATTCATAAACAAAGCAATTAATTTCCACCACTTACGGAACCACTACTATTTCCTGGCTCGTACGGGCCAAACATTTGCGAGTGCGTCAATGCGATTCACGCGTACGTTTGTAGACAATAGAATCCCGGGCGATTCGTTCGCTCTGCACATATTAGCCTTCGCAATTCAGACCGCATGAACGCATGCTTTAGAATGGTGAGGCGTTTTCCAATTATATCTTCTTTTTTTTCTGGAAACATATTTTTGTGAACTTGTTGATGGAATGGAATACTAAAGATGTTACCTTTCTTTAATAGGAATATTATGTTGGGGTGTTGCTACCCTTTAACATAAGATACTTGGCTGGTTGAAGGTTTGATATGAATTATTTCTATGAAATGGTTATTTTGCTAATACGCTCTTCTTTTAATCTTACAATCTTCTCCAGTTACTTTCCCACTGACATTTTGTTCCACTATCACATTTTTACCTGACACCAAGAACATTATTGAAGGATCTTGAAGATTCTGAAGAACAATACAAACAGCGGATTGCTATTTCCTAGAAAATCGTTTGATACTTTGCTAATGTATGATTGGCGTACAACATTATTATTTATTTTTGCAAATCACAAAGATTATATCAATAAAAATATGTTGTTTCAAATCCGTTCAAACAGGAGAGCTGCATCTGCAGTGGCCTTGTCAGACCGGCTCATCATGGACATTGCAAGGGAAGTTCCCCATGACAGATATCATGTTCTTGGTGCCCAACTTGGGTTCAGCTGGGATGAGATCAACAACATCCTGGAGATGAAGTACAAAGGTGACTCAACCAAGGCAATGACGGAGATTCTAATGAGATGGAAGGCGAAACATGGATGTGGGTCAGAGCAGAACGAGAAGCTTCGAGTTATCTTCGAGTTGGCTGGATTGGGGTTGCTGGCCAAACGGATCGCATCGTCAACTGAATCACGCGGAGGTGTGTAGAAAATGTTTACTGCGTTTTTACAGGGCCATGTATGGAGAGATGAAAATCATTACAAGACTATTCAAAAGGAAATTATCTTAAAAGTTAAATCATGTTCCTTCTCACCCACCCCAATCCCCACTATCCTCATTCCAGGAAAACAATGCTATATAGAAATATCAACAACTTAACGAAACATAACGAAAGAAAATATACATAATCAGCCTAAGTTACATATTCAATCTACACTTGTAGCGTAAACCTGACATAAACCCGAAAGATGGAAACCAACTTGGGGATATATGTGAGGGCAAGGGCTAACCCGGGTCAAGGGGGTCCTGGTCTCGAAAATGGCGGAAATTCGCGATCTCGTCCCCCCCCCCCCCCCCCCCCCCTCCCCCGGTTTCAGGATTATTAACCACAGGGTCATGGGCTTGGCCTCGAACATTTTGACTGGTCCTGGTTTCGCCCTCAAACATTTTGGACTGGTCCTGGTTTCGGCCTCGAAAATTGTTAAGGTACTTGGTCTCAGTTTCGAAAATTGTATATGACTACCCCCCCCCCCCCCCCCCCCCCCCTTCCTCTTGGGTACGCCACTGCGTGAGGGATCAACGAAGTGATGCAAGTTTTTAAAATTGTTAATTCAAACATATAATAGCTTTTGACCACTTGAACAATGAAGAATTAAGGGGTCTCAGGAACTAGCGCCGTCATAGTGTTTTCTGTAGCTCAGTCGGTAAGAGCACCAGTCTAGCAATCCGGAGGTCTCGGGTTCATATCCCGTTGGAATCCCATTTTTCTTTGCTTTCTTTTAATCACATTATATTATTGGTCAGTTGCCTTATATGATTGAAGTAACAAATTATTTCAACAGTTTGGAAAAAGTCCATCAAAAGGTTAGTAAATATTCGAATGATTTTGTTCATGAGTGGTGGAGGATTCATATCGATCTATTTGACAAACCAAAAATTCAACATCTTACAGGCCCACTAACATTTAATATTTGATATCAGGTAGCACGGGTCACATCGGGGTCACACATAGCGCTGTGGCTGCCCGTGGAATCCGTGAGCGAACTTTTTAGACGGGGGAATACAGGTTTAATGCACAATTAACCGTTGGACGATGTTTTTTTACATTTAGGTCTATACCTCCACGAATAACGATTTCAAGCCCTAAGTGGTTCAGGCATGCTGTTTAATTACTGTCTCTGTCATATAAGACAATAACCTCGCAACTTTTGAAATTTGGCTTGCAAAAGAAGAACTGTCCTTTTAATTTTTGTTAAAATAATGATTTAATTTTACAGTCAGTTTGTCATTATCTTACAACAAATATGGAGGGTTAGAAGTGAAAGTTATTTACGATTGCCGAACAAAACACAATTCAATATATTTAAGATTCTGACTTGAAGGCAAAAATATAGAGAAGGAAAGTACGAATCGTTAACCAATCTACGTAGGCCAGTGGCAATATTCATAAAACCCCGATAAGCTAGTTGGTTGATCAAATTACAATTTCGATGTCCGCTAGCCTTCGCTGGTATTCACAAAAAGGTCAATAGGCTAAATTCGCTATCGTAGTCAAGGCCCGACCTAGCATAACAACCCATCTGTCTAAATTCCACAAGCATTTGGTATTCAACGACATTGTTAGTCGAAATGCGAACAATAACAACAATAGATCTATTGAAATCTATTTATGTGGGACCTTCTGTTGGACTTACAACACAGGCGTGAAGTTGAATGCCGACCTAGCACCCAGCTACATTTTTCTTATTCACAAAAGCCAAATAGGACAAATTTGTAGCGACAACTGGACAAAAAATTAGAGGTAACCATACACGTGTAGACACTCGCTCACTTCTTTGATTGAATGACAACACAGCTAAAAGTTGACATTTTCATGGACTGATTCATGCAATAATCGAACGCCCCAATACTTGTTTAAATAACATTTTGAAGACACTGGTCATTGGGGTGAAATTATACGATTTTAAGCGCCACGAAAATTGGCCTTTTCTATGCCTGTGTCCGCTCAGTTAGGCTCGCTGGAGACTTCAACCTTCCTGGCTGGAACTGGCAGAACCTTCAGGTCGGCACGTGTGGACATCCTGCCCTTCATCACACCTTTGGCGAGGTTATGGATGACCACGGAATTAGCCAACTTGTCAAAGAGCCGACACGTCAAGCAAACACCCTCGACCTGATTCTTACCAACAATCCTACCCTGGTTAACAGTGTCAGGTTGTGGCAGGAATCTCAGACCATGACTGTCCTTTGGCTGAATTTGACTTGCGGCCCCCACGAAGACACCAAGCAAAAAGGAAGGTTCCCCTGTACAAGAAAGCTGACTGGGATGGTTATGCAGAACATATGCAGCATGTGGCAGACGACATATCAGAGAAGTCAGGTACTGCATCAGTCAATGAACTGTGGATGCTATTCAAGTCAGGCATTGAAGAGGGGTCTGAGAAATTTGTTCCCAAGAAGATGCTGCGCGGTAAACATGACATGCCATGGATCACTCCAGACATCAGACAACTCGTCAAGAGAAGGGATAGACTACACAAGAAAGCAAGCCGGATGAAGAAGGAACACAACCCTGTTCCTCTTCTTTTGGAGGACGAACTGCTAGAACTGAAACACAGAATCCAATCAGAAGCACGACAAGCATACTGGAACCACCTCGAATCTGTCTTCACATCTGATGATGACTCAAACCAGTACGAGGGAATGCGAAAGTTCTGGAGAACAACAGAACCGACCGTAGCGGAATTCCTGTACTGAAGACAGACAACCAAAATGTGACAAGCCCGAAGGACAAAGCAGAAGCACTGAACAACCAGTTCAAGTCAGTCTTTACCAATGAGACAGACCCACCTGCTGACCTACTTCCAGATGTCTCCCCCTTCGATACCATGCCTGAAATCCACATCACAACTGAGGGAATCTCTAGGATGTTGGAGAAACTCAAAGTTGGGAAGGCTCCCGGTCCTGATGGGATCCCGGCAGCGAGTTTGTGATTCCCAAACCATTCAGCTATGGCACTAACGCATTCGATATGCCCGTTTAATTGGAATCGGGCGACTTGAATGGAGACCAAAGCGCGCGTATTCAATTCGAGTTATAAATAGACTTATAGCCACTAAATATGACTTATATCCACTAAATCTGACCTATAGCCACTAAATCGGACCTATAGCCACTAAATCTGACATATAGCCACTAAATCTGACTTATAGCCACTAAATCTGACCTATAGCCACCAACATTAGGGTTAGGGTAAGGGTTAGTGTTAGGGTATATATATCCTTAAAAACCAACACCAATCAAGCAATCCGAAATAGCTCCGTGGATAGAGAGTTAGATTGATACGCTAGAGGTCCCTGGTTCGAATCCTACCTTGGTCCAATGTTTTTTGTATTTGCTATTCGTTCGGCACTCGACTAAATGTTCGAAATTATACAAGTCGGAAATTTCGGGTATGCGTGGTCTCTGACCAAGTCGCTAATTCACAAGGAGTTGCTGAATGGTTTGGGAAACGCAAATTCGCATCCCGGCAATTGTGCTACACAAGCTCTCGCGCGTCGTAGGTCCATCTCTGTGTGCAATATTCCAGCTCTCCTTCGAGACAGGTGAAGTACCATATGATTGGCGCCTTGCAAATGTGGTTCCTATATTCAAGGACGGAGACAAAACGGATCCTCGGAACTATCGCCCCATCTCCCTTACATGAATTGCCTGCAAAATGATGGAACATATCATTGCAAGCAGCATCATGACCCACGCCAGTAGGAATGACATCCTCTACCCTCTGCAACACGGGTTTCGGGCAAAGAAGTCATGTGAACTCCAACTTACGGGCTTCGTCAGTGACCTCTTGAACAACATGGAGGAGAACAAGCAAACTGACATAATCATCACCGACTTTAGCAAAGCCTTCGACAAGGTAGGCCACAAGAGGCTTCTCCAGAAGATGGAATTCTATGGAGTTAGAGGCAAAAACATCAGATGGATTTCCAGCTTTCTCCACAACAGGAAACAACAAGTTGTCTTGGATGGATGTACCTCATCTGATGCAGAAGTCAGGTCCGGTGTACCCCAAGGATCTGTGCTGGGACCATGCCTCTTTCTCTTCTACATAAACGACCTACCCGACCAACTCTCCTCCAAAGCTAGACTGTTTGCAGATGATGCCATCATGTACATGACCATCCAAGCTCCAGAAGATGCTAGGCTGCTCCAACAAGACCTGGACACCCTAAGTAGCTGGTCAAGGAAATTGATGATGGAACTCAATCCCAGGAAATGCCATGCAATAACAGTCACCAGGAAGAAGACCAGATTCATACATCAGTACTCTCTGAACGGTGAAATTCTGGATTCTGTGTCATCGGCCACATACCTTGGAGTAACCATCACCTCTGACCTCAACTGGAAACAACACATCTCAAACATCTGTCAGAAGGCAAACAACACCCTAGCATTTCTCAGAAGAAACGTGCGTGTTCATTCAACCCAACTAAAGACAACAGCATACCAGCCTCTTGTACGCCCTCTCCTTGAGTATGGATGCACCGTCTGGGACCCGTACACAGTGGGATGCATACAACAGTTGGAGATGGTCCAGAGACGAGTGGCTAGGTATGTGCTGAATCGCTACCACAACACCAGTAGTGTCTCCGATATGTTGAGCCAGCTTGGATGGGCCTCCCTTCAAAAGAGAAGAGAAATCCACCGTCTCACAATGCTGTACAAGATGCATCACTCACTGGTAGACTTCAACACAAATCAGTACATCCAAACAGCAGACATCAACCGGACGACAAGAGCCACACGACTGTTCTGCTACATGATCCCACATTCCAGAACTGATCAACACCAGCAGTCCTACTTCCCTCGAACAGCTCGTCAGTGGAATGCCCTTCCCTTAGAGGTTGTCCTGGCACCATCTGTGGAGGCCTTCCGTCGCCACCTGACGGAAGGAACGAAGTAAACACCGGACTAGACTTTTACTTGCACTTTGTAAATAAGCACCTGCGCACCCTGTGTATGCACACACACACACACACAGTATCTGCAAGAATCTTCAGGATTGAAGGAGGCAGATTAACCCGAAGAAGAAGAAGAAGAAGAAGTTCATTCGTTATCCCGTTTCCGTGATTATTTGTTATAAACGATACTTAATATTGTCGTGCTAAGATCCTGAGCTACCACGCCGTGATTCTATTCAATTGACGCAAATTTCTAAAAACAAGATATCCGCGAGCTATTATTCATCTTGGTGTCTTTTTTCCCCTTTAAATTTAACGTAATGACTTGAACTTTTGGGGTTGCATTCCGAAAATAGAAAACATCGCGCATACGCTTGCACCGCTCGCGTACTGCGCACAGTAAGGAAGTAGGTCACTTTTTAGGGTTGAATGTTGTGCATAATCTGCCTCGGGATGGGAGAAATGGGCGCGCGGATGCCAACACTTTTATGGTACTCCGGTGTACCTCTAAATCGCTAGCAAGTAACAATCTGCCCGGTTGTTGTATGTATGCGTGTGGCGCGATCGTGAACATGGCAAGGGGAATATTCGAATAAGGGATATTATATCCCTCATCAGATCGTTTTACCATTGAATTGGACAAATGATAGTTTTGGACAACACGCGCAATCCCCGCGCAATCACGTGACCGGGCTTGTTAATAAAAATTAACACTAAAAGTTCGTTACGCGCTCGTCCCATATATCATGTGTTTTAGCAAAATGCACACGCGATCAAATTTGTGCAGTACTCTATGGCGCACACGTTCTAGTCACGTGATTGCCCTTGTTAAAGGGAGAGATCCACTTTTGCAAGCCAAAATTCAAAAGTTGCGAGGTTATTGTCTTATATGAAAGGAAATGTCATTTAATAGCAAGCCTGAAAAAATTAGGGCTTGAAATCTCTTTTTCGTGGAGTTATAGACCTAAAACTGAATAAACTGAGGGACGTCGGTTAATTATTTACATACGTATTTTTGGCCGGTGAGTAAGTTCGTACATAGATTTCACGGAGTGCCAGATCGGAATGCATGACCCCTACGTGACCCCCGCTAGCTACGTGAGCCGCGCATAAGTACTAATGTGTGAGCGTTTACCAAGCAAAATACCCAAACTTCGCTTAAACTGACTACATGTAATTATATATTCTTTCTTTTTGAGATCTTTTTCCGTGACATACGTTAACAAATGTCGGCTTCACAATACCTTTACGAGAATTAGTACTATATTGTTGTAATACTATGCTAAATCAGTTGAACTCCTTTATTGACCGATATATAGTTTAAATGGAGGGACGCATTCGTTTTTCATTCGTATAATCCAAATTAGAGGGCTGTTCGCTCTGATTTTTTTTTTGCGTGTTACATTGATCCCCATCCGTCAACTGAAAGCTGTTGAGACGTTTTGTAAAAGTGGATCTGTCCCTTTAATACAAAACTAACACTTATCTAGGTCAAAGGAAGAAGAACGCCAAGACAGGCAATAAGCCATAGAAGTAGTATATAAATAGAATCTACGCACTGCGCGCTAATTTTCCCATATCCTTAACACGCAGCAAATATGGCCGGTTAGGGAAACTTCATGGACTGGCTAACATGGAATGCTGGGTATTTTGTAGTCTATGATCTAAGACCCTCGATCGCATGCTAAAAATAATCCCACCACCCATAATAGATAGCCGCCAACGAGACAGATCTGCACAACAGCAGTGATGGCTGCCAGCCGAGGCCTCGTCAGCAGCGATCACTGATGTTACGCAGACCTCTCTCGTTGGTCGCGCTATGTGCAGCATGCGATCGAGGGTCTCGATCCTAGACTAAACGTATCCCGGAATTCCATGTTAGCAAAGACGCTTAATGGAAAGACCGACCGCTGTACACTTATCATGTACAAAGTGAATGGGCAGAGCGCGATGTACAAAATTAACACGCACTTTGATACGCAGGCTATTCATTATGACGTCACAATAACAATGTTTAGTTCGCCTGACTAAAAATAACTTCAAGATGACGTGATCAAGTTTGATGAACCCAGATTTGCATATCACGCGTGAAATTTGTTTTACGCACTTGGTTACGCGTACAATAATAAAGAATAAAATAAAGACAGTGCGCGGACTGAGCGCGCGTTATCATAAAAATACGCGGGTAGCCATTGCCACTTTTTCTGTACACGGTAAGATCTTTAAATTTTAAAAATATAGTTCTCACAGCTATCATTTCAAACGTAAAAACGCTATCGACTATAATTTTTAAATATTTTTAACTAACCAAAAACAATATTGAATTAGAAAAACAATGTGTCCCCCAGGTGTACCCAACTTGGAGATAAGCCGATGTTCAATCGTCATACTAGCCTGAATTTGCCAAGTTTAAGTAAGTACGTTCTGATCCTTACTTTTGTTTAAATTAATACTAACAAACGGAACATTTGTTTTAAAAAAGCTATCGACTATAATTTTTAAATGTTTTTTCATAATTTAAATGAACAAGATTCAATACTGTACCCAAACCTCTGGGTGTACCCAACTTTCTCTTAAGCTCGATTTGAATCTTCATTCTGTTTGAAGGAATATCGCTGCGCGACAGCTAGTGATCTGTCTTGTAATTCTACAGTCTTTGATGTTAGCCCAGTCCATAAAAGTTTCCAAGATTAGCGCGCAGTATGACCAAAGACGCTTAATGGAAAGACCGACCACTTTACAATTATCCTGTACAAAGTGAATAGGCAAAGCGCGATGTACAAAATTAACACGCACTTTGATACGCAGGCTATTCATTATGACGTCACAATAACAATGTTTACTTTGCCTGACTAAAAATAACTTCAAAAACACGTGATAAAGTTTGATGACCCCAAATTTGCATATCGCGCGTGAAATTTGTTTTGCGCACTTGGATGCGCGTACAATAATAAAGAATTAAATAAAGACAGTGCGCGGACTGAGCGCGCGTTAACATTTAAATACGC